>QEPC01014204.1:1376242-1403177 GCA_003113815.1 Sphenodon punctatus
AGAGAGAGAGAGAGAGATATTAGATAGTTACTAAAGATACTAAAGATAGTTGTAGGAATTAGCTTAGTTATAGAGATAGATAGAGATAGTGTGTAGTGATTTAGTTTAATATTTTATAGTGGGCTTGTAGGAGTAGGCCTTTGTAGATATTAGATAATAATCCATTTAGTTACATAGGTTTTAGAATAGTTAATAGTAGTTAGAGTTAGTGTAGATATATGGAGTATTAGATTACCAATTTGAATAAATAAATTTTAAAAAATATATAAAATCTTCCTGTGCATTCTTTGGGTGGGAGAAATGGAAAAGGGAAGCAGGAGAGGCTGGTCTGCTGCCCGTAAGGTGGGCAATGGGGCATGTGGCAGAGGTGGTAGGAGCAGCAGGCATCAGCAGCAGCCTGAGCCCATCACCACACCCCAAACTGCACAGGCCTGATTTTAGCAGTCAGGCTTCAGAGGCTCCGAGCAGTGGCCCTAGAGGGGTGGTTCAGCGTCGCCTCCTGCCAGCGTTCTCCACTGCCACACAGGGCACTGGAAGGCCTGCAGCCCAGGAGGCTGCAGCTGTCTCTGCTGCAGCTGCAGGAGCAGGTGCAGGTGTTTCAGGGGCAGGGTCCGAAGTTCATCATGATGGGGCCACCATCGTCCCCCATTATTGATGTGATTCCCAGCAGTCCAGGGCTGGTGGATACCACCCCGGTTGCTATAGGCAGGGCCCAATCCCTGGGCAGTGGCAGCAGGGAGCGGAGCAGCAGTAGCAGCAGCAGCAGCAGCACCTATATGGGGCACAGCGATAGTGGCAGCAGCATTGGCAGTGGATCAGCCTCAGGGTCCCAGTACTCCCCTTCGCGGAGGGACATATCTCAGATTGGGGACAGTAAGGCAGACACTAGTCTTGAGGAGGCGATGTCTGGTGCTGAGGCGATGGCTGTCCCTCCAAGAGCTGTGTCACCACCATATTCTGCCCCTCCCATCAGCGCTGTCAGTGGTGTGTCACCCGGTGTGGGCCAGAAAGCAGGAGGGGGCAAAAAATCCTCCGTATGGGCGTATTTTAACTTGGTGTGGGCAGATGATCCCAAGGACATGCAGTGCAGTTTGTGCCAGAAGGTGATGAAGCGTGGGCAGGTGCTCACCAACCTTGGCACAACTGCCATGGTGAGGCACCTGAAGGGATGCCACAGCACTGTGCTGCTAAGTGGGCAGGCAGGGGCAGTGGACGCCAGTGGGTTCCTGACTGCAGCGGCCAGTCGTCCGCCTCCATCAGCATGCAAGCGTCCTGCTCCAACAGCTGCCTCTAGCAGCAGGAGGGGTATTGCTGACTGCTATGGGGGAGCAGCAGCAGCATCAGTGCACTGTGGAGGAGCTGGGGTGGGGGCAGCTGCCAAGTCCATTGGCAGCTGCAGGACATGGAGGGCGGTGTGGCTTTCAACTGAAATCCACGTGCATGTTAGGGGAAATGATCACGTTGGATGGGCACCCTTCTCGGTGGTTGGGGACATGAAGTTTAGGCAGCTGATTGGGTTCCTGACTCCCCAGTTTAAGCTGCCCTTGTGCACCACCCTGAGTCGGCAGGTGGTGCAAGCCAGCCAGTCAGCCGGGTTTTAAATGAGCGGGTGATGGAGCACCTGGAAAGGACTGGGGTGCCACTGTCCATGTCACCTCCTCTTCTGGAGGAGGAAGAAATTGCTGCCCCAGCCCCTGGACCTTCGGTGGAGGAGGTCCTGGAGCCAGTGGTTGAGGAGCAAGCGGCAGACACAGGACATGCTGCCAGGTTTGTAAACTTTTTTTTTACTTTGAGGACAAGAAAGGCTCTATCCGTTTGAGCGAGTCCCCTGGCATACAGGTGGGTGGTGTGGGCATCAGTCAGGCACAAACAGTGGGCATCAGTGGGTGGCAGTGGATGTCTTCCACAAAAAGAGAGGGTACTGTAGTGTGGGGGGCTCTTCCAGTAGTCAGGCACGAGCACAAGCAGCACCCCCATCCAAACATGTGCCAAGGACTAGCAAGGGTCTCCACTCTCTAGTTCCCATCGCATTCCCTACGCACCTCCAAATATGCATGCAGTTTGTGCCAGAAGGTGGTGAAGCATGGGCAGATGCTCACCAACCTTGGCACAACTGCCATGGCGAGGCACCTGAAGGGATGCCACAGCGCTGTGCTGCTAAGCCGGCAGGCAGGGGAAGTAGATGCCAGCGGGTTCCCCACTGCAGCAGCCAGTCATCCACCTCCATCAGTGGGAAGCGTCCTGCTCTAACAGCTGCCTCTAGCAGCAGGAGAAGTATCACTGCTAGGGGGGAGCAGCAGCAGGAGGAGGAGCAGCAGCAGCAGCAGCAGCGTCAGTGCACCATGGAAGAGCTGGGGTGGGGGCAGCTGCCAAGTCCATCAGCAGCTGCAGGATGTGGAGGGTGGCGTGGCTTTCAACTGAAAGAGAAGCGCATGTTGGGGGAAATGATAGCGCTGGATGGGCAGCCCTTCTCAGTAATCAGGAACATGGGGTTTAGGCACCTGATTGGCTTCCTGATCCCCCAGTTTAAGCTGCCCTCAAGTATCACCATGAGTTGGCAGGTGGTGCCCGCCCTGTACTAGGCTTTAAAGGAGCAGGTGAGGGAGCAGCTGGCAAGGGCTGGGGGTGCCACTGTCCACTTCACCACAGACCTGGCAGTGGCAGTGCACTGGTGGCAGGACCCAGAGGCAGCATTTGGCAGTGGCAGGAGGGGTCCCAAAGCAGGGTATAGGTGGGCCCTTCTTCAGGCAGAAGTCATGGATGGCCCCCACACTGCTCAGAACATCAAGGCAGCCCTATCCGCCATGGTGAGGGAGTGGGTCATGCCAGGCACACCCTTTACCAAGGGGTGCGTGGTGACGGCCAACACAGCCAACATATTGATGGCAGTCCGTAAGGGGGGCTTCACCAGCATCCCTTGCACTGCACACACCCCTCACCTGGTGTTCAGGGACGTTCTGGACTTGAGGGAGAAGGGAATTGGGCCAGTCACCATTAGCTCCCTGATCATGTGTGGGAGGAAGCTGGCCAGTTTCTTTAACCAGAGTGTGAAGGGCAGTGACCTCCTCCGAGCGAAGTAGGCAGAGCAAGGCTCCCTAGTGCACCAGTTGGTGCAGGATGTGTCCACACGGTGGAATTCTACATTCCTGATACTCAAGCGCTTTCTCAAGCAGAAAGTCACCTTGCATCAGGTTCAACTGGTGACAGACAGCAGGACACCTCTAGAGTGAAATGGGAGATCCTGGCTCACATGGTCGTCATGCTCAGACCGTTTCTGGCCGTGATGGAGACCATCAGCTCCTCCATGGCCACCATCAGCCAGGTGACCCCTCTAGTTCAGAGTCTCCTCAGGAGGCTGGAGGAGTTTCTCCAGGGGTAGGATTGTGGCCCTCAGGGTAGTAAGCTGGTGGATGAGGCGATTGCCCTGGTGCGGCAGCTGAAGGCAAGGCTGAAGGCACGGTTCGATGAGCTCCTGAAGCGGGCAGAAAACATTTTGGCAGCCATGCTGGACCCCAGGGTCAAGGGCAGCGTGGCACGCCAGACAGTGCTCTATGGGCACTGGAAGGGTGACCTGGTGGAGAGGGTCCGGCAGGCAGAGCGGGGTCTTGAAAGTGCATGGCAGCAGCATCAGGATGCCCCTGGGGATGGTGGGAGCAGCCACCCCTTTCAGCCAGCGGGGTCTATCCCTGCCACCAGCCCTAGCAGTAGCTGCACCAGCAGCAGGCTGAGCAGCAGCAGCACCCCTATTTCCAGCAGCAGCAGATCGTATGTGCAGGGCACTCTGGTGAGCAGAGGCTCGTGCTAAGCAGGGCAAGCAGCATGACTGAGGGCAGTGGTGGAGGTGGTGCCCATGCAGAGTCATGTGACGGAGTACAACAGCACCTCAGCAGCAGTGGAGAGCTACCTGGAGGATGCATCAAACCCAGCAGCGATTGCTTGGCCTACTGGGCCAGCAAGACGAACATGTGGCCGGCCCTGTCCAAAGTGGCCAAGGGTCTCTTGTCCTGCCCACTAATGAGCGTCTCCAGCGGGCGGGTGTTCTTTATGGAGGGGGACATTTGCTCGGCGCACCGCCTGAGACTGGGGGCCAAGTTGGTGGAGCAGTTGCTGTTCCTAAAGGTCAACCTTCCGATGCTGGGATTCCCCAAGTTTCCCCTGGACATGGATTTATGGTGCCATGGCACACACCATCCCATACCAGAGGCAGTCTTGGGATGGGGCTCCTCCTCAATCTGGGTTGCTGCTGCTGTGCTGAGGTGCTGTCCCTACCTCCCAATGCCCAGGGCCTGCCCTGCCTCTCTTTCTCACTATACGGCCTCGGCCGGCCTAACTGACTGACCTCATGATGCAGGGTGGCATTGGGAAGCTGTAAGCCTGTCAGCCGGCCTCTAGCTAGACGATCTTGGTCTGCCTATCTGACTGACTCTCTCTCTCTGCACAGTCTTCGCCAGTCTATCTGAGTGCCCTGCCAAGGTCCCAGCCTGCCTTCCCTACTCCCGCCCAGGTTGCCAAGATCAAACTCTGCCTTAGTCTGCCTTCTGCTCATGCCACACTGCCTGTCTGCCTGCCCGCCCGCCCAGGTGGGCAAGGTCAAAGCCTGCCTCATCCAGCCTTCTGATGCTCATGCCACACTGCCTGTCTGCCCACCTGCCTGCCCAGGTAGCCAAGATCAAAGCCTGCCTCAGCCAGCCTTCCAATGCTCATGCCACGCTGCCTGTCTGCCCACCCGCTGAGGTGGCCAAGATCAAACTCTGCCTCAGGCAGCCTTCCGATGCTCATGCCACGCTGCCTGTCTGTCCGCCCACCCAGGTTGCCAAGCTTGAACCCNTGCCTGTCTGCCCGCCCGCCCACCCACCCAGGTGGTCAAGATCATACCCTGCCTCAGTCTGCCTTCTGCTCATGCCACGCTGCCTGTCTGCCCACCCACCCAGGTTGCCAAACTCGAACCCTGCCTCAGTCTGCCTTCTGCTCATGCCAAAGTGCCTACTGCCTGTCTGCCTGCTCTGTGGGTAAAGCTGAAGCTCTGAGCCAGTCTGTCTACCTCTCATGCCAAGGTGCCTGTCTGCCTGTCCTGGCAGCCCTGGGTGATGTGCCCCACTGGCTTGGTAATACCGCTGCTGCTCTCTGCTGGTCTATGGGTGCTCTGCCCTGGCAAATCCAAATGTGCCCACGCAATCCTGCTGCTGACATTTGCTGCTGTATCGGAGCTCTTCCCTGGAAAATCCTACCATCCTGGCTCCATGGGTGCTGCGCACAGGCAAATCCTGCTGCTGCCATCTCTGCTCTTCCACGGGTTCTGTGCCCAGTCAATCCAATGTCTGATGCTGCCTCCAATGCTGCATCTGCTATCTGTGCCATGGGTTCTGTGCCCTGACAATCCAACGTCCACTTCTGCTGCCTCTGCTATCTGTGCCATGGATTCTGCTACCGGGAAATCCAAGGTCTGCTGCTGCTATCAATGCTATGTCTGCTGTCTGTGCCACAGGTTCTGTTCCTGGGCAATCCAATGTCTTCTGCTGCTGCCAATGCCGCCTCTGCTGTCTGTACCATGGGTTCTGTGCTTGGGCAATCCACTGTCTGCTGCCTCTGCTGTCTGTGCCACAGGTTCTGTGCCTGGGCAATCTAATGTCTGCTGCCTCAGCCAATGCTGTCTGTGCCATGGGTTCTGTGCCCGGGCAATCCAATGCCTGCTGCTGCTGCCAATGCTGCTTCTGCTATCTGTGCCATGGGTTCTGTGCCCGGGAAATCCAATGCCTCTGCCAATGTTGACTCTGCTGTCTGTGCCATGGGTTCTGCTACCAGGCAATCCAAAGTCTGCTGCTGCTGCCAATGCTACCTCTGCTGTCTGTACCATGGGTTCTGTGCCCTGGCAATCCAATGTCCACTTCTGCTGCCTCTGCTGTCTGTGTCATGGGTTCTGTGCCCGGACAATCTAATGTCTGCTGCTGCTGTCAATGCCGCCTCTGCTGTCTGTCAAAACAACAACTAACTGCACCTAACAATGATTAAACTTACAATTCTTTTAATGGAGGCAAAAGCTCCCTAAAATGTAATATAAATATTTTCAAACAAGAAAGGTATCGCGCGACAATACGAATTAGGAGAAGAGTTTTTATAAAACCCCAATGAGAGTATAAATGTTGCAGAGAAACATTCTGCTTAGAGAGTCTTTTCTAATATAAAAAAGAGGATCCTGTAGGTAATTTCACCCTTTCACCCAATGTTTTGCTACATACATAGCTTCCTCAGGGGTCTTTACAAAATTTACAGAATGTTTCCTCAATGTCAGAAACAGCCACACAATACACATTCTAAAGGGAAGAGACAGACAAAGCCAATAATCCATAATTAGCTCTCAATACAAGTAACACACTTTGTTCTAATAAATGCTTCATGTTATTTCAAAATATAAATAAAATAATTAAGTTATACAATAGATACAGAAATAAAATATCAAATTACAATACGGACATGGTTATAGACTCCAGATAGGTGCATCCAACAAAATTCAGATACATTAATCAGTAACCAGGAGGAAAGTTTATTCAAAATCACAATAACAGGTAACAGGTAATATCAAACCTTCTTCTTATCAGGAAGGAGTACTCTTCCTTTGTTTGAGAAGGGGAAAGAAACTAATTAGGAACAAGTCTACAGTCCTAATGGGGTAATTTCTTTTATATAATTTTAAACTTAGAGCAAGAAAACCCCTAAAATAGATGATGAAAGTAAAACTAAAGAAATTTACTAACCATTTGGTCTGAAGATTAATGCTCTATAGGGTAAACAGTGCCTTTTAGCTCAACATTTGATAGGGGAATAATCCCTATTTTACTTTATACTGGCCAGCAGGCTAACTTGATTGCTTTCCTGATGCCATGGAAAGAAGTAAGTGGCAATATTAAAGAGGGAAGGGCCTGATCATGTGATCCATTCTAACAAATCAATGCACTCCCATCTCATATCCATTAAGCTAATCCATAAAGCTGAACTGATTTCTAGCTGACAGCAATTAAGTTGCCTAATGCAAAATAGAATGGGGGAACAACCCCTGATCCCTTTTCCTTTAGAAGCCAACCACAAGTGGAATACATTTACAAGTTAAATAATAGAATCCAAAAGATCATTAAGTCCGTGGGACTGAACAGTATCTAAAATAATGATCCAAAAGCTTTCCCTTTCTGCCAAGATTTTAGGATTAACTGGAGGACTTATCTTCCCTATACCCCAGAAGGAGACAGTATGAACGTCTTTATGAAAATTATTGAAGTGATCTACTAAAGGAGCAGCTTGGGTGCAATTTTTCAATTTACTTCTATGCTCCGTAATCCGAATTTTAAGGTTTCTTGATGTCATACCAATATAAATCTTTTTACAGGGGCACTGAATTGCATAAATAACCCCCACCAAATTACAGTAAATAAAACCTTTTATCAAGAAATTTTTCCCTTTATAGTCTACAAAGGTTTTAGTTTTGAGACTAAAGGAACAATTGACACATTGTCCACATGGGAAATTTCCTACTAAAGTTCTATTATCCAGTTTTCTGAAAAATTGTTGAATCTAGCCTTTACTATACAATTTCCTAATTTTTTTCCTCTTCTATATGCAAAGGGGGAGAATTACATCCCTCTATGTGATCGATAATATTCCAGTGTTTTAAAATTATTTTCCTAATCAAATTAGTAGTTATTAAAGGTAGTGACACAAATCAGTTGTTCCAAATCATTCTTTTTCCTTTTAAGAGAAGTTTTTAAAACAGATTCTCTCAATAGGGGAGCAACTTTTTGAAAATGATCTATAATGATTTTCTTTAGGTAGTCCCTGGCAACAAATTTTTCACACATAGTAGCTGCTTCCCTACAGAAATCAAACTCCAAAGAACAATTTCTTTTAAAACGTCAGAACTGGCTATTGGGGATATTCTGCAATAGATGTCTGCTGCTCCTGCCAATGCTGCCTCTGCTTTCTGTGCCATGAGTTCTGTGCCCCGGCAATCTAATGTCTCCTGCTGCTGCCAATGCCACCTCTGCTGTCTGTGCCTGGGCAATCAATATCTGCTGCTGCTGCCAATGCTGCCTCTGCTGTCTGTGCCATGGGGTCTGTGCTCCGGAAATCCAATGCCCGCTTCTGCTGCCTCTGCTGCCTGTGCCATGGGTTCTGATACCGGGCATTCCAGTGGTTGCTGCTGCTGCCAATGCTGCCTCTGCTGTCTGTGCAACGGGTTCTGTGCCCGGGAAATCCAATGTCTGCTTCTCCTGCCAATGCTGCCTCTGCTGTCTGTGCCATGGGTTCTGCTACCGAGCAATCCACTGTTTGCTGCTGCTGTCAGTGCTGCCTCTGCTGTCGGTGCCACGGGTTCTGTGCCCCAGAAATCCAATGTCTGCTGCTGCTGCCATTGCTGCCTCTGCTGTCTGTGCCATGGGTTCTGCTACTGGGCAATCCACTGCCTGCTGCTGCCAATGCCACCTCTGCTGTCTGTGTCATGGGTTCTGTGCCCTGGCAACCCAATGCCCACTTCTGCTGCCTCTGCTGTGCCATGGGTTCTGTGCCAGGGCAATCCAGTTTATGCTGCTGCTGCCGCCTCTGCTGTCTGTGCCACAAGTTCTGTGCCCCAGCAACCCAATGTCTGATGCTGCTGATAATGCTGCCTCTGCCATGGGTTCTATACCGGACAATCCAGTGGCTGCCAATGTTTCCTCTGATGTCTGTGCCATGGTTTCTGTGCCCTGGCACCCAATGTCCACTGCTGCTGCCCCTGCTGTGCCATGGGTACTGTGGTCCGGCAATCCAATGTCATTGTCTGCTACTGGGTGACCATGTGATTCACCACTGGGCAAGGCTTGACCAATTGGCAGATTAGCTTGTTGAGATCCAGTGAGTAGGATGCAAGCCTGCAATGCCCAGATGAGCATGGGTGCCGGACACTCCATCCTCAGGACCCACCATTAGGGGACCCACTCACAGGGAGCCGTCATTCCACTTGTCTGCAAGTGTCCCACATCCAGGGCAGCCAGCCTGCAATGCCCAGCCAAGCATGGGTGCCAGTCACTGAGTCCTGGCTGGGCCTCTGCCACTGCTCCACCGATGCCAGCCAGTTTGAAATGCCCGGCCAAGCAAGGGTGCCAGCCACCGAGCCCTAGTCAGGCCTCTGCCACTGCTCCACTGATGCCAGCCAGCCTGCAATGCCAGGCCAATAAGGGGTGCCAGCCACCAATTCCTGCCTGGGCCACTGCCCCACCGATGCCAGGCAGCCTGCAAAGCCAGGCCGAGCAGGGGTGCCAGCCGCAGTTACTGTGCCTGGACAATCCAATGTCTGCTGCTTATGCTGGAACTGCATGTCAGCCATTTACTCCACACTCTTGTAGATGGGCATCACTCGGATGAGTGCGCCAGTGGGCAAGGGTTGCCCAATTTGCAATAGAGCTTCTTGAGCTCAGTCAAGTAGGATGCTAGCCTGCAATGCCCAGGCAAGTAGGGGTTCCAGCCACCAAACCCTGGCCAGGCCTCTGCCGCTGCTCCACCATTGTCAGCCAGCCTGCAATGCTGGGTCAAGCAGGGGTGCCAGCCACTCCATCCCCAGGACCCACTGTCAGGGTTCTGGGGCCATCATTACACTCATGGGGTGCCATCATTCCACCACATCAAGAAACAGCCAGCCTCTACAACCCCAGGACCCACCATCAGGGTTCTGGGGCCTACTTTCCAGACAGGGAGGACTGTCATTCCACTTCATCCAGAAGCTGCCACTCCTGTCCCAGGACCCACCATCAGGGTTCTGGGGCTGTCATTCAGCTCACGGGGAGCTGTCATTCCACTGCATCCAGAAGCAGCCACTCCATCCCAATGACTCACCATCAGTGTTCTGGGGCCTACATTGCAGGCATGGGGACTGTCCATCCATGTCATCTAGAAGCTGCCACTCAAGCCCCAGGACCCACCATCAGGGTTCTGGTGCCATCATTCCACTCATGGGGAGCCATCATTCCATTTCATCTAGAAGCTGCCCTCTAGTCCCAGGACCCACTGTCATGGTTCTGGGGCCATCATTCCACTCATGGTGAGTTGTTATTCCACTGCATCAAGAAACAGCTAGACACTCCAGTCCCAGGACACACCATCAGGGTTCTGGGGCCTACATTACAGGCAGAGAGGGCTGTCCATCCACTTCATCGAGAAGCTTCCACTCTTGTCCCATGACCCACCATCATGGTTCTGGAGTCATCATTCTGCTCATGGGGAGCTGTCATTCCTCTGCATCAAGAAACATCCGCCATTCCAGCCCCAGGACCCACCATCAGGGTTCTGGGGCATATGTTACAGGCAGGGAGGGCTGTCATTCCATTTCATCCAGAAGCTACCACTCTTGTCCCAGGACCCACCATCAGGGTTCTGGGGCCATCATTCCACTCACGGGGAGCTGTCATTCCACTGCATCATGAAGCAGTCACTCCAGCCTCAGGACCCACTATCAGGGTTCTGGGGCCTACATTACAGTCAAGGGGAGCCATCATTCCATGGCATGCCATGGGTTCTATGCCCTGGCAATCCAATGTCAGCTTCTACTACCTCTGCTGTGCCATGGGTTCTGTGCCCTGGCAATCCAATATCTGCTTTTGCTGCCTCCTTTGTGCTATGTATTCTGTTCCCCGGCAATCCAATGTCCACTTCTGCTCCCTCTGCTGTGTCCCCGATGGCCTGCCATGCCCCCATGGGCACCCCTGAATTACCCAAGCCTCTGCCTCAGCTGAATTTTCTGAACCTTTGGGGGTATTTGAACTTCACGGGACTGAACCCATGAACCCAAACTAAGTTTTCCATTCAAATGGATGAACATCCGAACATCTGAACCCCATTCTGTTTGTACATCCCTAGTGGAATCTTTAGCTCAAGTTCTTTTTATTCAATATATACAGTTCTCCATCCTTATTCTATATACAATATCCCCTCACCAGTTATATGAGGGTGAGCTTCCTGAAGTTGAATCCCGACAAGACGGAGGTGATGCTGGTGGGAAGGGCTGAGGGAATGGAGGTCCCCATTGTTGATAGAGTGCGCCACATCTTGGTTCCTCAAGTTCATGGTCTGGGGGTGCTCCTTGATTCACAGCTCCAACTGGATGTCTGGGTGGCAGCTGTGGCAAGGAGTGTATTTGCAAAATTACATCTGGTGTGATGGATAAAACCTTATGTCTCAGACTGTGACCTTGCCACCATCATCCCTACCAGCAGGGATGTTTTCTCCAGCTGCTTCTGGGGTTGCTGCGATGAGGGGGTCCAGCTTGCCATCTGGAACGAAGAGGGGTGAAGGTGAGGGGGATTGGGACAGAGCTTGTGCCCCCTCCCTGCCCTCCCCCCCCCGCAGAACACCGGAAGTGCCGGGAGGCTTAAATTGCAAGCCCCGGCGGCTGCGCCGCAGGCCGCCAGCTGGCGGCCGCGAGCCGAAGGGACGCGGCCAAAGGGTGCGGCCCTTTGGGGCCCTTCGGGGCGGGGAGGGGGGAAAGGGTTGTGGGGAACAAGTATGGAAGGGGGATAGGATAGGGGAAAAAGGAGGGAAGGGGGAGGGGGGAGTAGTACCCATGTTGTTGAGGGGGAGGGGGGGGGGGAGGAGCAGGAAGGAGTGGTGGCTTGTGGGGTAAAGGGTAGGGGAATAGTGGAACAAGATTATTGGAGTGTTGTGAGGAAAGGAAAAGAGGAGTTAGGTTGTGATGGGGTATCGTGGGTAGGGTTAGGTGAGGAATTAGGAGAGTGGGAAGAACTGGACACTTTGGTACTGATAAGTGATGTGGGTCTAGTGGGGCCACCTCCCCCTGGTGAGAGGGGGGTGGAGGTGGTAAGGTTTGTTATAGAGGCAGTAGGAGATAAGATAGAGGCAGGAGGGATGTACCCGGTGTTTGTGGGAGAGGTTATTGAGTGGGATATAGGCTAAGTGGGTATGTGGCTATGTAGTGGTAGGAGTGTTAAGTAGGGTTTTTGTGTAGATATTTGTGAATTTTTTGAGTGTGGTTTCGTTAATATGGGAAGCCTGTAGCTCCTTGGCCTATTTTGAGGCCAAGGGGTGGGGGATGGGCATTGTTGTTGAATGTTGTAATGTTAGCTGGCCCTCCCGGTGAGAGAGGGGGGAGCCTGCTGAGTATCCTGGTGGGAGCAGGATACATGGAGGTTGGGGCCACCGCCTGAATGTAGGGGTGGCCAGATAGGTTAGGATGGGATTTTGTTAATTTGGGTTATTATTGAATTAATGTATTGTATTGAGACTGTGTGCTGGACCCCTGCGTGGGCTTGGTTTTTCCAGCGAATGTATAATTTTTGTTGTGCGCCGCCTCGAGTCCTTGGAGATGAGGCGGGATATAAATAAATATGATATGATATATGATATGATCCATGCTCTCATCACCTTGAGGCTTGATTACTGTAATGCACTCTATGTGGGGCTACTCAAGGGGATGTTCAGGAGGCTGCAGCTGGTGCAGAATGTGGTGACCCATCTCCTTATGGGTATGGGCCACTGAGAGCACATAACATTAGTGCTCTGTTCTCTGCACTGGCTTCCTGTTGCCTACTGGGCCCGATTCAAGGTGTTGGTGCTGACCTATAAAGCCCTACATGGCCTGGGCCCCACCTACCTGAAGGACCTCCTCAATCCCCGGATTCTGGAATGGCTGTTACGGTCGACTGGGAGCACCCTTTTGGAGATCCCCTGTGTTTGGCATGGGGCCACATTGGAGAGGGCATTCTCAGTTGCCGCACCCGAATTGTAGAACTCGGTCCTGGAGGAGGTTTGTTTGGCCTGGGACTTTCCCTCCTTCAGGCGTTTGTGTAAAACTTGGTTGTTCCACCAGGCGTTTGGTGAGAGAGATGGGTAGGGGGAGGGATGGGATAGGGTTGGAGGGGGATTGTTGATTTTATTACTATTGTTTTAAGTTATGTATATATTTTATGATTTTATATTGTATGCTGCCCTGCAATGCCTTTGGCGGGGCGGTGGGGGCGGGATAGGAAATTTTAATAATAAATAATACATAAATAAATAATACAAAGTCCATATCAGTTCCCAGAGGCCTAGGACTTTTCCATCTAAGTTCCTCTGATATAGTCCCACCCACCCCCCCGGGCCCAGATTCAAGACCCCAGAGTCTCCCTATTTGGGCTACTCTCAGCTTTGCAGGCCAGGCACTATCCCTAATGTAGCCTGCTTAACCCCACAGCTCAGATAACCCCCTCTGAGTGGGTTTTGTTGTACTCCTTTCTGGTTACTCCCAAGCAGTTGTTTTTGTCTGAGGCAGAGCTCTCCCCCCCTCCCCCCAGCTTCTGCCTCTAGCACATCTTTCCAAGCTGTTGCCCTGGCTACTAGTTCTTGCCTCTTTCAGGTCTCCTCCTGCACTAAGCCTTGTTCTGGCTTTTAACCTTGCAGCTGGCTTCTGTCACGCTCATGCCCAGCTGTGCTGTATCAGACACTGTCCTCCATTTTGCATAGCACGTGGAATCCTGCTAGCACCTGCTGCAACCCTGCTGGTGCTAATGTCCTTAAAGGGCCCATCTCACAATAAGGCTGTGCCCTGCTACAGGGCATATGATAGAAGTTTATAAAATCATGAGTGGCATGGAGAAAGTAAATAAGGAACTGTTTGTCCTTTCTCACAATAAGAGAGCACAAAGGGAAGTTAAATGGCAGCAGATTTAAAAGGATCAAAATGAAGTACTTTTTTGAGCAGTTGACAATACAGTTGGAGAACTCGTATCTAGAGGAGGCAGGGAAAGCTAACAGCATAACTAGCTTCAAAAAGAAATTAGATACATTCTTAAGAAGATAGAACCATTTGAATGGACTAGAACCATAGAATGTTTAGCAAGTGGTGGGTCACATTTCCATGACTTGTACACATACTTCTCTTGACCTACTGGAGCTGGCCACTGTCAGAGACAGGATGGTGGGCTAGATGAACCACTGGTCCGAACCGGTATGGTACTTCCTATGTTCTTATGACCGAAGTAGGAGCATCAGTGAGCAGTCTGCGGGGATGAGGAGCTAGGAAAAACCTGGTGGACAATGTCAGTTTTCAGAAGGGATTTAAAGGTTAGGAAGGTAGGAAAAGATGGGACAAGATGTCCCTGATAGGATGGGTCAAGGTGAAGCACCTTTATGTTTTTTATTATCTGTAGGCCTGAAACAAGCAATCCCAGTGAATGCTGTTTCTGTTGGAAATTCTGTCTTCATTTGCACAACAAGGAAACTTACCGGTTTTTTTAACTATTTGCGGGGGTGGGGGTTTCTAGTTGAACACTACGTGAACTGAGCTTCTACCAACTGTGCTGAGCAGCTTATGCTTTATATACCAGCTAAGTGATGCAAAAGTGCTGGAAACTGACCAAAAAAGACAGTTCTGAAAAGTTCAAAAAAATCCCAGACAGTCTTGAAAAGTGTCAGAAATGACAGATAACAGAAATAACATAGAACAGAAATTTCCAACATAAATTTCCAACAGCAGAATCGCAGAATCGCTGACCAGTGGCGAAATACTGATAAACTGTTGCAAGAGCTCCCAAAAGGTAGATATTTCCCAATGGGTAGGGAACACTTGTTCTTGTCCCAGTACTAATTATTTCTTAAATCCATGGATCAAAATAGCTATTTTGTTTTTGCGTAAATTTCCATGAAAACGGCATAGCTATTTATTTGTTTTTCAATCAGAATCTCAACTTGGGGGGTAAAAGCCACTGTGCATGTGCAAATAGCCACAGAACTAATTTGCATATGTGTAGATGGCCAGTGCACTTATCCAAAATGGCAGTGACACTGCTGTCCCCATTTCAGATAAGAGCGGCACCATTTTGTGCATGCTCAGTAGTTTAAAAAACAAACAAACAAACAAAAACCTGTCCAATTCTGATCGGAATCAGATGAAATATTGCCTGTTCTGTTTTTTGATTGGACTCGGTAAACTGTCCGTTTCCAGTCAAAAAACAGAATGGACGAAATTCCACTTTCACCCCATTTATGTTATCCGTGTTTTGTTTTAAAGTAATGAAGGCCATTAAAAATGATAGAGTTGTCATAAAATGTGTTGATGATTGGCACAAAATTTTAACTTATAAGAAAACAAATCACTATATATCTTTCTTCTAACCATGGAATAACAACTCTGGTATAAAGAGCCTAATTAGCTTTGCCTTTTCATAACTTTGGAGGGACAAGGATGCAATTAAGCGAATGGTGATCATTGATAATGAAATATTAACACCTTTTTGACTCCAAGAGAAGGATAATCCAACTAGTCAGTTCTGCTGATTTTTATTTTATTTTTTAAATAGTCCAACTGTGATATGGGAGAATTAACTAACCAGAAAAGCCTCAGCTGAATAATTTGGAAATGCAGAATGATTAATACTTCAACAAGATCTAAAAGAATTTCTAATTTCTGTAGTGTTTTGATTGGTAGTCATGAGGGATATTTTCAAAGGTCAGGAGAGAGGTGGAGTGTAGAATTAAATACAGATTATCTGGGGAAGATTGCATGCTGATTTAGAAGCAAGCTTGCATTAATGTAAAATCTTAAAAGGGGCTGGAATTGTTTACAGTGTCTGCATTCCAGGACAAATTCCAATCCAATATCAGTATGGTGTACCTGTGCACAATTCCCAATCCCTGCCATTAAATAGCTTTGCCCTACATATCTAAAAAATCTCTCCCCCTATTCTCCATCATGTTCCTTATGATCAGCCTTAAGGTGTTGCTGTTTCTATCCCTGCACCAGGTCCATGCAGTAAGGGCACACAGCAGGGAGACATTCTCAAGGACAGCTGCACGGCTTTGGAACTTCCTTGTCCTTGAGGTTCTCCTAAGCCCGATCATTTTCCTGAGGCAATGTAAGACAAACTTATTTGACTGGGGTTTTAGCAGATGGGGATAGGGATTTGGGGAGGTGGGAATGGGAGGGTTTTAATTGGGAGAATATACAGTTGATATTTTGATTGGTTTTTTAAAATACTTTTGTATGTTTTTATGCTGTGAGCCGCCCCAAGCCTCTGGGGAAGGAAAGGAAATAAGTCCAAACAAATCAATAAACTAATAAATGCAAATGGAAATTGATCCATTACCATCAGCAGAGGGAAGTTTTTTGTCCCCACAGGGTAATAGTGAGTGTGGTTTTTCTACAACTGACTTTGTAGCTGGCCCTTTAAGCCTAAGGTCAGACAGCCCCCCCCCCCCCCCCCCACGAGAGTAGCAATGAACCGATCATAGAATCATATAGAACTGTAAGGTCGGAAGTCAAAGGTCATCTAATCCAACCCCCTGCTCCAAACAGGAAATACTCAGACTACAGCATTATGGACACCTGCTTGTCCATCCAGGTGTTGAAAACATCCAAAACTCGAGATGCCGAAACTTCCTTGGACCACTTAGTCCATTGCCCAATAGCTTTTACAGTTAAGATTTATTTTCCTACTATCAAGCCGAAATCTATATTCCTGCAGTTTAAGCCCCTTCCCTCTTATTCTATCTTCTGCCGCAGTGGAGAAGAAATGTTCACCATCTTTTCCACATCATCTTTTTAGATAATTGAAAACTGCCATCATGACCCCCCTCTTAGTCTACTTTTCTCTAGGCCAAACATAGCCCATTTTTTTCAGCCCTTCATCTTACTTGTTCTCTACTGAATATTCTGCAGTTTGTCTACGTGCTTCTTGAAGTGTGTTGCCCAGAACTGAAAACAATAGTCCAGATGAGGTCTCCTCAGCTCCAAATAAAGCAGTGGCAACACCTTCCAGCTACTTGTGTTGATGAATCAGATTTGAGTATTTGTTTCCTTTAATAAATATTCAAATTCAGATTTGCATCCAGTGACCTTGTTGACTTTGATGAGTTGGTTACTTAAGCTACCCTAAGGGCACAATACTCCACTATAAAAATCAACAGGAGTAAGGATAAGATGAGAGCAAGTGTTTCCGTTCTAAAGGGAAATGCCAACCTTTCAGGCATGCTTGCGAGTGTCCATCAGTAGTTCGGCAGTGTCCAGTGATTCCACTCTTCCACCATTCCCCTCCCCATAATTTTAGTCACTTTCTGCAACTTTCTGGGACTTTTTGACACTTTCTGGGACTTTTTAATCACTTTGGGGGAAATTTACGACAGTTTTACATCAGTTTTACAGCACTTTTATGGCAATTTCCAGCACTTCCCAGTGCTTAGTCGGCAGGTTTTCATCTCTACAGCTCCCGGGGGTGCATGCGGGGCACACGCCATGCTTGGTTCCCCAACAGGTGACTCCACCGACAGAAGAATAGAGCCTATAATAAAAATTGCCCCCAAGCATAGATCAAGAGTGACCAGAGCGCCCTAATGCATAAAATAAGAAGGAGCAATTTTGTAAAATGGATGAAACAAGTGAGACCTGCCTCTAGTTTGGAAACATCCACTGGGGTGCAGCTACTATGGAGCGAGGGGGCTCAGTTGAGCCCGGGTCCTGGACTTGAGGTGAGCCCTTGACAAGTGGCTTGTGTGCTGCTAGGAAATTTTCAGAGTGGACAGAGCAGAGAGCACTCTGCCCCTGTCCACTCTGAAATTTTTCTAGTGACATTTAAGCCACTTGCCAAGGAAGTTTTCGGGATGGAATGGCACCCCCGCCCTGTCTGCAATCTTCCTTCCTGAGTGGTTGCTACTACTCAGGGGATAGTAGCTACAGAGAGCCAGTGTGGAGCCATCACCTTTGCTGGGGAAGGCTGAGGATGTCCCAGAACCATCATGGGAGTGCCACTGCTTAATGAGATCCTGCCCCTAATTGGGATGTCCCACCCCGTCCATAATTGGGGCATGAGCCAATTCACCACAGCCTTGTTATGCCACTGAACATCCAATCTTACCCAAAAGAGCATCTCTGCTCCGAGTGACAGCCAAAGCTGTGCTGGGAGATACCGCATTCGTGGTGTCTCCATGACTTCAAATAAATCAAATATGCTCATTTAACAAGTAAAACGAGGGTGCGGTTTGTTTGTCCTCCCCGCTCCTGTAACAGTCAGCCCTGCAGACTCCACCTGGATTCTGACTGTCAAACTGTGCTTTTTCTTACCTCAATTTCATTTGCCAGTAATAAGGATTCTGAAAGCAATGCTGTTCCCTCTGTGACATCTGCCCAATCCTATTGTCTTCAGTTTATGTCCTCAATTACACCCAGGCAAGCCATGTTTTGAATATAAAGGGGTCACACCAGTGGAAAGGAGCATAAACTGAAGATTACAGTGGCGCACAGTTCCATCTGAGGGCATAATCTGATGCCAGTAGAGATGCACAGACTGAAAAGAGGAGAGATTGATCAATGGAGTTTTTCCTGATGCAGAAGCAGCAATTAGGGATGGGTGAACAGAACGCTGTTCAGATGTTTGGATGGTCAGTTGTTTGGTTAGAAACCCGAGTTCAGGTTCGATGGTTTGGTTCAACCGAGTTCAGTTTGGTCGAAGTTGGCCGAACATGCAAAAATAGTGAAATAGAAACCGAAACGAAACCGAAACCTAATTTTCGGCCCTGGAAAGATGGTTTTCCTGCCTCCAAACACATACGAACTCGTCCGAACACAACCGAACTGTTCGGTCATTTGAGAGTTCGGTTCGGACGTTCAGTTTGGACGTCCGAACAGATTGAGTCCAGTCCGAACTCCGAACATCCGAACCGCATTCACCCATCCCTAGCAGCAATGAACACATCTTGATTGTGAGATCCTGGTCTGATCAGAACTGGCAGAAATGAAGAGCATTTAACTTTGAAGCTGAGTACATTTAATACGGAAATCAAGTGAGATGCAACGTACATGATGGAGACCTGTCATTCCGTCTTCTGTGAAAATGGAATTCCTATCGGACGGTTTTACGCGTGTGCAAAAGAGCAGCCACTGTTCTGCATGTGTGAAAAATGGTCACCGTCATACAACACTATGGCCATGCACAGAACAATAGCTGGGATTTGAGGATGCGCAGAATCTCAGCTGCCATTTTGCACATGTAGAAATTGCCAGAGTTTTTTGTTGTTTTTGTTTTTTCTTTTTATTTGGTCTTGTCGGAATTCTGTCTGAATAATCATTCGGTCCATTTTCTGATCAGACTGAACAAAGCAACCTGTTGGATTGGGGATGGAAACTGGGAGAAAAATTCATTTCATCCCTATCATGGTAAACCAGAACTGGTTTGGTTAAATCGAAAGTCAGTTACTTAGTAATGATAATATTCAGTAGTTGGGGTATTCTGTTACATGTCTTGATAAGCAAATACCAGTTGAGTTAAACAATAGGCTACCCGAAATTTCCTGAAAGAGCTGTTTCTGCCAAAATAGGTATACCCATCAAATATCTGGTACCTGAAAAGAACAGAATATTTCTGATACCTTTTGGTTCCCAAAATGGTTTTCAATCGGGTACAGAAATATCAAAATACTGACAACCGGTGTACTGATATCCTGCATTTTATCCCGGATTTTGGAAGGGTTGGGGAAAATTTGGTATTTCACTATACCAGTTGTTGGTATTTCCGTATTTTGGTGTACTGGTTGTTGATATTTTGTTTTTTTGAGTACTCAAACAGTATTTGGGTACCAATTAGAATACCCAAAACGGTACGCGAAAATGCAGGTATTACCCATGGTTACCAAATTAGTTACCCATGTGGATACAAAATGTGTTACTTATTTCAGCTCTATGACATACTAAAGTGACTGAGATAATCAAAACAAAATATCTGACAATACATATATGCAAATATTCTTTCCTTCGAAAATAATTATTCATATATTTTTGTAGCTCTCCAAAATGATATTCATAAAGGCAAAAATGCCTACTTCTTTCATCTCTAACTTTGAACCCACTGAAGTTTTTGGGTCCGTCCCATGCCCTGTGCAAGCTCTGTGTAATCTGTGCACGGACTCCATGTGCATGTGCATACAACCTGCACACAAGTCCATTGCAGGAACAGTGTGTCATGCAAGACCCGCACGCATCCCACATGCATCCCACATGGATCCTGCGCGGGGGGGGAATATAATTATTATATTATTATATAATAATGATAAATTAATAAATAATAGTAAATAATAATAAATTATTAATAATAAATGTATATATATAAATTTATTATTAATAATTTATTTATTATTATTATTATTATTATTATTATTTATTAAAATACTCCAAAAAAATGTTCCAAGAGAAAGCTCTGATAAGTCTGTCTTAGGAGCTGAAGATGTCTTGTTCTGTTTGAATATTTTATTCTTGCACATTGTTGAACTTTGTCATCTGGATCACATAAATTTGCTCTTGGGACTCTTTTCGCCTCACCTTGCATCCATTTTTGGCTGATTCTTTATCATTGAGAGTTGTTTACCTCTATAAATTTGGAGCTTTTATACCATTTATATAAGGTGTAGTTTCAATTTTGGTTGCCTTTATTATTTGTACTGCACCGTATAACCTTTTGGTTGTTTCTAGTCAATGAAAGTTATGCCATTGACCGCAATCCCCCCCGCCCCCGCGCAGGATCCGTGTGGGATGCACGTGGGATGCGTGTGGGTCTTGCATGACACACTGTTCCTGCAATGGACTTGTGTGCAGGTTGCATGCACATGCACATGGAGTCTGTGCACAGATTACACAGAGCTTGCACAGTGCATGGGACGGACCCAACAACTTCAGTGGGTTCAAAGTTAGAGATGAAAGAAGTAGGCATTTTTGTCTTTGTGAATATCATTTTGGAGAGCTACAAAAATATATGAATAATTATTTTCGAAGGAAAGAATATTTGCATATATGTATTGTCAGATATTTTGTTTTGATTATCTCAGTCACTTTAGTATTTCATAGAGCTGAAATAAGTAACACATTTTGTATCCACATGGGTAACTAATTTGGTAACCATGGGTAATACCTGCATTTTTTGAGTACCGTTTTGGGTATTCAAATTGGTACCCAAATACTGTTTGAGTACTCAAAAAAACAAAATATCAACAACCAGTATAAAATAAAATTGTTGTGAGGGTGAACTAGATCAATGATTCTCAACTGAGAAAACTCTCCCCAAAATATGCAACCCAACTGGCTGGGCACACAAGGCATTTCAGGGATGAAAGGTGTCTCCAGAGATCAAGTCAGGTGCTGAGGGAGCACTCCCTGCTCAGCACAACAGGCTGTGTGGGACTAAGGCCGCTTTCAGACCTTCTGCCCCCGCGTAGGGATGCAGATCTCAGTTTCCTGCTCTGCATCCCTGTGCGTGTCTGCTGGCAAAGCCGTGTGGGAGGGGGGCTTTCAGACCAGCTGATCCCTGCGCATATCCTGGCTGCGCATTCCCCCTCCCCACCTCCACAGCCAGAATATGTGTGTGGGGGGAGAAGGTCGGAAACTGGTCTAAGGCAGACACCAAGAACAGCCCCCTCCTCTTCCAGAGCCCCAGCAGAGCTCAGGCTCCCCCTACTGGCTGGGAGGCTGGGAGATGGGGATGGCCCCTCACAAACTGGCTTCTGGGGATGGTCTAAGTTAGAGTGGAAACAGGTACTAAATTTAGTAGCCATGGATAATATCCGTTTTTTCTGGTACCGCATTGCGTACCCAATAGATTACCTGAGCACCTATCAGGTACCTAAATGCCTGAAATGGGCACGTCTGGTACTGATTTTTCAGTGTACTGGTATATTGATATATATTGGTTGGTATATTAAGTTGGAAAACCAAAAACAAATGGTATGAAACCTTTTTTTTTTTAAAATAAAATGACCAGAAGTACTAGTCTCCTGGGACTGGAGGTTGACCTTTTTGGACAGGAAAGTTCTTTTTCTGGGATGGAAAATCCATAAATAAGTTTTTTAAGAAGAAAAATTGAAGAAAAAGAAAGAAAAACTTTTTAAAAATTGAAACTGGAAGTAGTTTTTTTGGCTCGGACGGTGCCGAAAAATGGTCAGAAAATGATGGAAACCTGATAAACTAGATGTCAGGAGGTGGAATATCAACAAAAATGTCTAAAACTAAGGACCGGAAGTCAACATTCCAGGACTGGAGGTCAACATTTCAGGACATTGAGTACCCGGATTGAGTACCACATGGTACCCAACTGTTACTGGGTCAAATCAGGTACCGGAAATTCGATGTGTTACTTGATTTTGCTGGCATCCTCTTTTAGCTCTAGTCCAAGTGCAAGATTGCCCAAGCCAGTTTCGGCATAATGCCTCCTCAGTGAAGCCTCATCCGCCGCCTCATCCCAATGTAGCTTCAATTACACCTTCCGCCCCTGACTCCACTCCTGCTTCTGTGACCCACCCAACACCCTTCCAGAGATACACCATTTAAGAACAGCTGAACTACAGAAGGATTGTAAAGCACTTTGAACATAGAAGTGCTAGATAAAATGCTAAATAATAAAAATTCTGGGAACTGCTGCCATATCATCCAAGTCCTGGCAAGAACCCAGTGATGAAATGCTCTTTGGTCTTTCCCTTAGGGAAAGGAGTTGAGAGCACAACTCCCCTGCCAACCACCCTGGTAAGATTTTGCAGTATCTGCATATTCTGGAGGCATTTGCCTTGCTGTTCGGTTCCTGCTGTTTTCCCTCCATTGCTTGCTTTGTTTTTTGACCCCCTCTGCTTTTCCCTTTGAAAATGGCTCCTGAAAAACAGACCTCTTGCTTCAAAACTTTGTCAAGAGCAGTACTTGCTATTTTCAGCTTGTATCGATAAGCCCTTTGTTACATTCACAGTCTTCCCTTTCTCCCTCATGACATCAATGGTGCTGTGCATCTAGAAGCACAAGGGAAGGTTATTCCCAGGCACAACATTCCTGGGATAACAGCTTGTGAAATTAGCTTTTACAGAAAAAAGAAAGAAAGAAAGCATGTTGCTCTAATATTTTGCATTACACTCAAATTAAAATGTTTAAGGAAGTAATAGAAAGCACAGAAGCGTTGCAGAGAAATAAAACGGCCTCCCCCAAGGTAGCAGAGTGACGCCAAACTCCTTATTCTGCTTTGCTAATTACAGCTTGCTAAAAACAAGCTGCACAATGACCCAGCAATAGAGTTACTGACTTGGTGCAGGAGGCTCTTGTAATGAAGTTCATTCTACCTGACAAGACAGGGTGACTAATGCTTGCAGATGGCAGGGTAAGCAGCATTAATGAGACACGAGGCAGATTTGCAGACTCGTAGAGACAAAACAGTATGGTGATATCTTTTATTAGACCTGCTTCAGTTAGTGAAGGTGCAAATATGCGGACCTCACAGGGTCCTTCATCATGCTAGTCAGGAGCCAGCTAGTCCAATAAAATATATTACCATACTATTTTGTCTCAGTATTTACCTATTTGTATTTATCTCAGTATTACTTTTTTACCTCAGTATTTACCTATTTGTATTTACCGCAGTACTTACCTATTTACCTCAGTATTTACCTATTTATATTCACCTCTGTATTACTTTTTTTACCTCTGTATTTACCTATTTGTATTTACCTCAGTATTACCTATTTACCTCGTTATTTATTTCATTTTATGATTTTATTTTATTAAAAGACTTAATATCCCACCCCTCCTGCCACAGGCAGCTCGAGGCGGCTTACAACAACATAAATCAACAGTTATAAAACCGTAAAATTATTTAAAAACCATACTACTCCCACTCTTCCTCTCCTCCCCCACCCTCTACCCATCTCCCCGCCAAATGCCTGATGGAACAGCCAAGTCTTACAGATTTTTTGAAAGGAGGGAAGGTCCGGGGCCAGATGCATCCCCACCGGGACTGCCACAGCCTCAGTGCGGCCACCGAGAACGTCCTCCCCTGTGTGGTCCCCCAGAAAACTCGGGGGTCCACGAGAAGGGAATCCTCCAATGACCGCAAGGGCTGGTCCAGTACCGGGGGGGGGTGAGGCGGTCCTGCAGATAGACAGGGCCCAGGCTATTTAGGACTTTATAGGTTAAAACCAACACCTTGAATGAGGCTCGGAAGATTATCAGCAGACAATGCAGAGAACGGAGCAGTGGTGTAATGTGCTTCTGGCTGCCCAGTCCCACCAAAAGACGGGCCACCTCATTCTGCAACAGCTTCAGCTTCCAGGCCGGCACCATGGATAGCCCCACGTAAAGTGCATTACCATAGTCTAGTCTCAAGGTGATGAAAGCATGGATGATGGTGACCAGGTCAGAATCTGAAACATATGGCCCAAGCCGATGGACCAGATGTAGTTGGCGAAAGGCACCCCTTGCCACAGCCTCCACCTGAGCATCCAGACAGAGCTGCACATTGAGGAGTACCCCCAGACTCCGCACCTGAGGAACCAATGGAGGACAGACCCCATCAATGATGGGGGACATTAACTCCATTGCCTTAAGCATCAGCATCACCTCTGTCTTGTCGGGATTCAGCCTCAGTCAATTAGCCCTCAACCAATCCCCCACAGCCACCCGACACTGAGTAAGCATGGAGACTGCAGGCTCTGGGTCTGTTGAAAAAGAGAGGTATAGGTTGATGTCTTCAGCATATTGGTGACACTGTACAACAAACCTCCTGATCACCTCGCCGAGAGGCTGTATATATACATTGAACAGGAAGGGGGACAACACCGAACCCTGCGGGACACCACACGCGAGGTCTCGGTATGATGAAAAACACTCCCCGAGTAGCACTCGCTGGGTTGTCCCAGTCAGGAATGAGCAGAACCATTCAAGAACAGTCCCACCTACCCCTGAACAGTCCTGCAGGTGTGCCATCAACATCTCATGATCAACCGTATCAAAAGCAGCTGACAGATCTAATAGAACCAAGAGGGTCAAATGACCCCGGTTCATCTCCCTTTTATATTACTAGCTCTTGTGACTTTAGCACAAGTCTTTCAACTAGAGGGTTTTCTTATAGCTTAAAATCATCAGACTCAGGATATAAGCTTGAAGATCTCAGCTGTTTGAACAAACAAACAAACAAAAAACACATTTCAATTCCTCATACTTGAATTGGAAAGCTTACAGGGACAGGCTTAGAGCAGAAACACATATTTGCAACAAATATCTTGTCCACCAATATTGCCTGCTTCAAACTGTATCTATTGTTTGTTTATTTGCCAATTTATTTATTTGTAACAGGACAGAGTCCCTGCAGGCCAAGCGCCCTTTAAGAAGTCAGCTAGCGGTGGTCAGTACCAGGGGCTAGCAGGGCTGCAGGTGCTTCCAATAGCAATGGACAGCGCCTGTGTGGACACAGCTGGAGTCAGCCAGGACAGTAGAAAAGCTGAGCCTCCGCTCAGAGCAAGAGAGGCTGTGAAAGAGGCAGGAGCTGACGCTGAGAACTTGGTCTCAAGCAGGGAGCTGACAAGGAGTGGCTAGCAGCCTCCGAGCCAGAGGTAAGTGGCTTGGCTGTATTGTAAGGGGTTACCCAGCTAGAGAGTGGACCCTGGCTGGAGTTAAGAACTTTGAGAAGCCAGGGGTAGCTGCCTGGCTAGTAGAAAGACGAGGCCATTGGAAGCCAGAGGGTTTGTGTCGGCCTAAACTTGCTGTGAGTAGAGACTGATGTCATGTATCTTGTATAGAAGCATATATATTTGACCATCTGTGTCTCAATGTATTGAAAATTAGAATTAGTCTCTGTATGGTGAACTTCTGATGAACTGTTTCTATAATGACCTTTTTACTGAACTCTTGACTATATACTGGGAGAGAGATATGGGGTGATTTCAGATGTTATGGGCCCCCAAATCACCACAGTGGATTCCCAGTGGTGGTGAGCCAACCAACCACCCCCCATGGTCCAGGAAGTCCCCAAACAGATGTGACAGGAGCAGGACCATGGCAGGGAATCCGACCAACAGACCACAGCCTGCGGCAGCGCAACAGACGTGACGCCTATTCCGGGCCGTAGTCAAAACCCCCTAGAAGGCACCACGAAGGGGTGGGAGGCAGACATGGCAGACAGAGGGCAAACAAATCCAGAAGGGGCAAAAGGAAATGCCCACACAAGGGAAACAGGAAGGGAGGGGGAGGAGGGAGAAGAGCTGCTGAGATGGTACACACAACAGGCACAGAGAAACCGAGGTCACAGCAGAACACACAGCACAAACACATGCCCGTGCACATACACACCTGCATGGGAAAGGAAGGGAAGGGGGAACACAGCGGGACGGCCAACACACATGGCACAATGGAAAAAGGGGGGGAGGGGGGACCCAGGGCCAGGGAAGCAGGGGGCACCATCCAGGGGGCAGGGCAGGACAGAACCCTGACACCAGCACAGGCAGCATGGGCAACTCCAGAGCTACACAGGCAGTCCTGGCATGGGGGGACCCCCCAGGAGCAGAGCAGAGGCACAGAGGGAGGCCACATGGACAGGGAGCGGCCCAGGATTGGTCCAAGAGGCTGACAGGGACCCCAGGCACCGGCGAGGGTACAATGAATGGGATGGAGGTGAGCCAGAGCCGAAGAGCTGAGCAGGCGATCCAACCCCTTCCCCCCGGGAGGATGCTGGGAGGTGCAGTCTGGGAGCCCCAGAATCCCATGGTCACAGAGTCAACCTGGGGGGGCATGGATACTGGAGGTAGTGCAGCTGGACGATGAAGGAAAGCAGTACCCTGGGTGCTGGGCACCGGCTCGGAGAGCAGGACACTGCCACAGGAGAAGGCAGCCACTGAGGGGAACAATGGTTGCAGAGGTGGATGGGGGGGGCCTGGAGGGGGCCCAGAGCCACAGGCAGGGGCAGCAGAAACCCAGGAACCAGCCAGCACAGCAGAAAGCCTGGGACATCATGAAGGGAGTGGGCAGCAACCCACGACATCAGGGCGGAGACGGGAGCTCACAGCGGGGCCAGCATCCAGGGCCTGGAAGGCACAGATGGCCTCACAGCCAGCTGCAGGGGGCCACGAAGGGACCCGGGGCTGGGTGGCCAGCCAGGGGCACATAGTGGGGCCACTGGAGCATGCCCCGATGGTATCCCAG
>QEPC01014204.1:1410290-1426839 GCA_003113815.1 Sphenodon punctatus
CACCCACACCTTGAATATTGTTTGCTAGGGGTGTGCATGTAATTTTTGTTATTACAATAATGATAAAGAAAATTGTCATTTTCATTATTGTTATTCCAATAATGAAAATGACAAATAATAATAATGAAAATAGAAACAAAAATGACATTTTGTTTTTGAAATAAAGGGGAAACCCTAAAAAACGTATTTCCGGCTATAACGTTTTTGCTTCTTATTCGATTCTGATTAAACTTGGGAGCATGTACCCCCAATGGAGGGCACTATGTGTCCCAACTTTTGAAAAGATTAGATAAAGGAAACCGATTTTAGAATCAATTAGATGTTGTGATTTTAAGGAAAGCTTCATACACATTCATCACTACAACGTCTTCATCTTGCATCCAATTTACATGAAATCTGTTAATATTATGGATCCCCACAAGCTTAACACTTCTATCAATTTTCAGAAAGATTTAATAAAAGGTTCTGATGGTATAAGACATTAACTTGAAAATACATTTACAGCTGTAACATGCTTATATACCATTATGTTTAGAAGACATTTATCAAGAATGTATCACATACCTTCACTGTCATCTCTGATAAACTACAGGACAATTAGATAAAGGGACCCAATTTTATAAGCAATTGATGTTGACCCTGTGAAGACCATTATTCAGATAAATAGCAGCACATGCAGTGCCAGTCAGAGGCAGGCACCTGGCATGGCAGGGGGAGAGAGACTGTAGGAGGGAGGATGTGGAGCAACCCAAAAGACTGACAGACACGTTCACTGGCCAATTACTGCATGCTTATAGCTTTACAGGAGCAATTGGTTGTGGCTTAAAGGCGGGCATAAGGGGCGGCCCTGAGGCGGGCATAAGGGACATTACTGGGACTTTGGGGATAACATCCCAGAAATCAGGAGAAAAAGTTTACACATCCAGGCTGGCCAATTATCATCACAATCACATCCTGTAGCACTGTGACAGAGGACATCAGAGAATCTCTGTCAGCTCTTTCGTAAACAGATGCGTCTGACTTTCCAGTAACAAGTCTGAGAGAGATGTTGGGATAGTCACAGCACAGAATGAGGATATTTGGTTGATGTTTCTGCTGGTCAATTGGCATCACAAACCGATCTTATACCACTGTGACATGTAAGAGAATCCCTGGCATATCGGCCTTCTCTGCATATGCTGTTCAGGCATATAAAATCAGGACCCTTTATCACATATTTCTGATATTTGGCAGAGATGATTGAAAAAGTTTGATATACAGTCAAGCCAAACTGCATGTACACTGGTTGGACTACAAGGATGTTACAGTCAGACATACATTTATAAGTTAATTTCTTTTACCACCGAGGCCCTTTATCCAACCTTTCTGAAGGTTGTCAGAGATAGTAAATGTGAGAAGGGGTATACACTTGCCAAGTTTCATCTATATTAAATGTGAGAAAAAGAAGTTACACCTAGGAATGTATATGAAGATTTTTGCAAAATAAAACAATTCAACCACTTCTAAAATTGGATTCCTTTATCCAATATTTTTGGAGTTTAGTACACATAATTCTGTCCATTGAAGGTATAATCTCTCCATGTTTTAGCCAAATATAGTGTAAAACAAAAATGTTACAGATAAAAATGTGTTTTACATTGAAACAAATTGAAAATGAAAACGAAAGCAAAAATAAAAATGACAATTTGATATTTACAAAACTGAAAATGACATATTTTAATAACAAAAATAAAAAATGAAAATGAAAATGATATGGGCCCCTGGTGCACACCTCTATTTTTTGCAATTCTGGTTGCTCATCTCAAATAGGACATAGCATAACTGGAAAAGGTGCAGAGAAGGGCAACAAAGATGATCAAAGGCATGGAATGGTTTCCTCAATTCATTCAGAACTCTTAAACTTAGAGAAGATATGACTGATATTGCATTCACACCAGATAGCCCCGACTCCCACGAGCCAAAGACGCAGAAGGGGAAGGAGGGGAAGGCCAGATGTATCGCTGGTGCGAATGGGGTTCTGTGATGACTTCACTCACAAATGACAAGGTTGGCTTTTATTATTATTATTATTATTATTATTATTATTATTATTATTATTTAAGCATTTAAATAGCACAAGCAATGTAGTTGGCATTTTACAAAGTAATAGAATAGACACGGTCCCTGCCCTAGGACTTACAATTTGAGAGACAGGGGCGGGGGAGTTGAAGGAAGGGGAACAGAGGGATAGACAAGGAGTGTAACATTCATGAAGATGCGAGGCCCCAGGTGCACGCACTTGGCTTGGTTACATCGAGAATGATGGCTGGCTGGTCCATGTGGTGAGGATATGAGTACACAGACCTCAGGTAACAGATTGTACTGGATGGAGGGTATCAGAAGGAGTTAGGTGAGGGGAGCGAGGAGTTGGGGAGAGCAGAGCGGTAGAGGTGGGTCTTGAGGAGGGTTTTGAAGGTATGAAGATAGGGGGCGAGGTGGATGTGGGCAGGGAGGGAGCTCCAGGCATGGCGGGCAGCTAGGGAGAAGGAACAAAGGCAGTTAGGGGAGCAGGGGAGGCATGGGAGGGAGAGAGAAGTGACAGAGGAGGAGCGGAGTTCATGGACTGGAGTACGGAGGGAAATTAGTGCAGCGAGGTAGGGGGGAACAAGGTTGTGAAGAGATTTATAAGTGAAGACTAGGAGCTTGTGCAGGATTCGTTCAGGAAGGGGGAGCCAGTGAAGAGAGGAGAGGAGGGGCTGCACGTGGTCGAACCAACGGGCTAGATGGATGGCCCCGGCAGCAGACTTTTGGATGGAGATTAGGGGAGAAAGGTGAGAACAGGAGAGGACAGTGAGAAGGAGGTTACAGTAATTGAGGCGAGAGATGACCAGGACATGAACAAGGGTTTTGGCAGAGGAGACAGAAAGAAAAGTGCGAATCTTACCAATGTTATGGAGGTAGAAGCAACAGGATTTGGCAACAGAGTCAATGTAGGGTTTAAAAGAAAGGGGTGAGTCAAAGATGAAGTCTAAACTATGGGCTTGGGGGATGGAAAGGATGCTGACCCTGTAGATTAGGATCAACAGGGAAGAGGGAGAGGAAGGATGAGAGGGGAAGATAAGGAATTTTGTTTTAACCATGTTGAATTTGAGTTGACGTTGAGACATCTAGGTAGAGATGTCAGAGAGACAGCTGGTGAGGCCAGTTTTAATAGATGGAGAGAGAGAGAGAGTAGAGAAGTAGAATTGAATGTCATCAGCGTGGAGATGATATTGGAAGCCTTGGGAGGCAATGAGTTTGCCTAGGGACAGGGTATAGATAGAGAAGACGAGAGCGCAAAGGACAGAGCCTTGGGGAACACCAACAGATAGGAATGGGCGAACAGATCACGGTTCGGGTTCGGCCATTCGGTTCGGTCCGGTTTAGCTGTTTGGTTCGTCTGTTCGGTTCGTTCGTTGCGTTCGGGTTTGGCTGTTGGGTTCGGTTTGGTCCTATTCGGTTCAGTTCGGGCAATCGAAAAAAGGCTCTCTGTGAGAGGAATGATGGCCCCAGACCCATGGTGGTGGGTCCTGGGGCTAGAGTGGCAGCTTCTGGATATTGGCCATAGCCCTCCCTGCCTATAACTTGGCCCCAGAACCCTGATGGTGGGTCCTGGGGCTGGAGTGGCTGTTTCTTGATGCAGTTGAATGATGGCTCTCTGTGAGTGGAATGATGGGCTCCATAACCCATGGCACAGACAGCATGGGTGGCATTGGCAGCAGCAGCAGACATTGGATTGCAGGGGCGCAGAACCCATGGCACAGAAAGCAGTGGGAGCATTGGCAGCAGACATTGGATTTCTCAGAGCCAGCATTGGCAACTGGTGCAGACATTGGATTGCCGTGGCACAGGGACCGTGGCACAGACAGCAGAGGCAGCATTGGCAGTAGCAGCAGCAGACATTGGGTTACCCGGGCACAGAACCTGTGGAACAGCAGAGACAGCAGCAGCAGGATTTGCCTGTACACAGCACCTATAGAGCCAGGATGGTTGGATTTGCCAGGGAATAGCTCCCATACAGCGGCAGACTGCAGCAGCAGGATTGTGTGGGCACATTTGGATTGGGAAGGGCACAGCACCCATGGAGAGCAGAAAGCAGCAGCGGGATTACCAGATCAGTGGTGCACATCATCCAGGGTTGCCAGGGTAGGCAGACAGGCACTGTGTCATGAGAGGCAGGCAGACTGAGGCAGGGTTTGATCTAAGCTACCTGGGTGGATGGGCAGGCATCGTGGCATGAGAGGCAGGCAGACTGAGGCAGGCTTTGATCTAGACCACCTGGGCAGATGGGCAGGCTGGAAGGCAGCGCGGCATGAGCAGAAGGCAGGCAGACTGAGGAAGGGTTCAAGCTTTGCAAACTGGGTGGGCGGGCAGGCAGCGTGATATGAGAGGCAGTAGGGAAGGCAGGCTTGGACAGATTTTGAGCTAGGCAACCTGGGTGGGCAGACAGGCATCTTGGCATGGGAGGCAGGAAGGCGGACTAAGGCATACTATGAGCTTGGCGGCAAGCTGGGCGGTTAGACAGGCAGCATGACATGAGAGGCAGTAGGGCAGAAAGGCTGGGACATTGGCAGCAGGGCACTTAGATAGGCTACCAAAGACTGTGCAGCACGAGAGAGGGAGAGCCAGTCAGTGTCACATAGGCTGACCGAGATCGTGTAGCTAGCCATAGGCCAGCTGGCAGGCTTACAATTTGTTTCCCAATGCCACCCAGCGTCATGGGGTCAGTCAGATAAGGCGTCCGAGGTTGTCTAGTATGAGAGAGAGAAAGAGAGAGAGAGGGGCAGGGTGGGTGCCAGGCATTGGGAGGGAGGAACAGCACCTCATCAGCACAGGAGCAGTAGCCCTAGATTGAGGAGGAGCCCCATCCCAAGACTGCCCCTGGCATGGGATGACATGTGCCACTGCACCATCACTCCTTTTCCAGGGGCAGCTTGGGGAATCCCAGCAGCGGAAGGTTCACCTTCAGGAACAGCAACTGCTCCACCAACTTGGCCCCAACTTGTTCTCCCCCGCCATGGAGAACACCCTCTCGCTGGGGACACTGGTTGGTGGGCAGGACAGGATACCCTTGGCCACTTTTGACAGGGCCGGCCACATGTTGGTCTTGCTGGCCCAGTAGGCCAAGGGATCANTAGGAGCTTGTGCAGGATTCGTTCAGGAAGGGGGAGCCAGTGAAGAGAGGAGAGGAGGGGCTGCACGTGGTCGAACCAACGGGCTAGATGGATGGACCCGGCAGCAGACTTTTGGATGGAGATTAGGGGAGAAAGGTGAGAACAGGAGAGGACAGTGAGAAGGAGGTTACAGTAATTGAGGCGAGAGATGACCAGGACATGAACAAGGGTTTTGGCAGAGGAGACAGAAAGAAAAGTGCGAATCTTACCAATGTTATGGAGGTAGAAGCAACAGGATTTGGCAACAGAGTCAATGTAGGGTTTAAAAGAAAGGGGTGAGTCAAAGATGAAGTCTAAACTATGGGCTTGGGGGATGGAAAGGATGCTGACCCTGTAGATTAGGATCAACAGGGAAGAGGGAGAGGAAGGATGAGAGGGGAAGATAAGGAATTTTGTTTTAACCATGTTGAATTTGAGTTGACGTTGAGACATCTAGGTAGAGATGTCAGAGAGACAGCTGGTGAGGCCAGTTTTAATAGATGGAGAGAGAGAGAGAGTAGAGAAGTAGAATTGAATGTCATCAGCGTGGAGATGATATTGGAAGCCTTGGGAGGCAATGAGTTTGCCTAGGGACAGGGTATAGATAGAGAAGACGAGAGCGCAAAGGACAGAGCCTTGGGGAACACCAACAGATAGGAATGGGCGAACAGATCACGGTTCGGGTTCGGCCATTCGGTTCGGTCCGGTTTAGCTGTTTGGTTCGTCTGTTCGGTTCGTTAGTAGCGTTCGGGTTTGGCTGTTGGGTTCGGTTTGGTCCTATTCGGTTCAGTTCGGGCAATCGAAAAAAGGCTCTCTGTGAGAGGAATGATGGCCCCAGACCCATGGTGGTGGGTCCTGGGGCTAGAGTGGCAGCTTCTGGATATTGGCCATAGCCCTCCCTGCCTATAACTTGGCCCCAGAACCCTGATGGTGGGTCCTGGGGCTGGAGTGGCTGTTTCTTGATGCAGTTGAATGATGGCTCTCTGTGAGTGGAATGATGGGCTCCATAACCCATAGCACAGACAGCATGGGTGGCATTGGCAGCAGCAGCAGACATTGGATTGCAGGGGCGCAGAACCCATGGCACAGAAAGCAGTGGGAGCATTGGCAGCAGACATTGGATTTCTCAGAGCCAGCATTGGCAACTGGTGCAGACATTGGATTGCCGTGGCACAGGGACCGTGGCACAGACAGCAGAGGCAGCATTGGCAGTAGCAGCAGCAGACATTGGGTTACCCGGGCACAGAACCTGTGGAACAGCAGAGACAGCAGCAGCAGGATTTGCCTGTACACAGCACCTATAGAGCCAGGATGGTTGGATTTGCCAGGGAATAGCTCCCATACAGCGGCAGACTGCAGCAGCAGGATTGTGTGGGCACATTTGGATTGGGAAGGGCACAGCACCCATGGAGAGCAGAAAGCAGCAGCGGGATTACCAGATCAGTGGTGCACATCATCCAGGGTTGCCAGGGTAGGCAGACAGGCACTGTGTCATGAGAGGCAGGCAGACTGAGGCAGGGTTTGATCTAAGCTACCTGGGTGGATGGGCAGGCATCGTGGCATGAGAGGCAGGCAGACTGAGGCAGGCTTTGATCTAGACCACCTGGGCAGATGGGCAGGCTGGAAGGCAGCGCGGCATGAGCAGAAGGCAGGCAGACTGAGGAAGGGTTCAAGCTTTGCAAACTGGGTGGGCGGGCAGGCAGCGTGATATGAGAGGCAGTAGGGAAGGCAGGCTTGGACAGATTTTGAGCTAGGCAACCTGGGTGGGCAGACAGGCATCTTGGCATGGGAGGCAGGAAGGCGGACTAAGGCATACTATGAGCTTGGCGGCAAGCTGGGCGGTTAGACAGGCAGCATGACATGAGAGGCAGTAGGGCAGAAAGGCTGGGACATTGGCAGCAGGGCACTTAGATAGGCTACCAAAGACTGTGCAGCACGAGAGAGGGAGAGCCAGTCAGTGTCACATAGGCTGACCGAGATCGTGTAGCTAGCCATAGGCCAGCTGGCAGGCTTACAATTTGTTTCCCAATGCCACCCAGCGTCATGGGGTCAGTCAGATAAGGCGTCCGAGGTTGTCTAGTATGAGAGAGAGAAAGAGAGAGAGAGGGGCAGGGTGGGTGCCAGGCATTGGGAGGGAGGAACAGCACCTCATCAGCACAGGAGCAGTAGCCCTAGATTGAGGAGGAGCCCCATCCCAAGACTGCCCCTGGCATGGGATGACATGTGCCACTGCACCATCACTCCTTTTCCAGGGGCAGCTTGGGGAATCCCAGCAGCGGAAGGTTCACCTTCAGGAACAGCAACTGCTCCACCAACTTGGCCCCAACTTGTTCTCCCCCGCCATGGAGAACACCCTCTCGCTGGGGACACTGGTTGGTGGGCAGGACAGGATACCCTTGGCCACTTTTGACAGGGCCGGCCACATGTTGGTCTTGCTGGCCCAGTAGGCCAAGGGATCACTGCTGGGATCAATGCATGGTTCCTCCTCCAGGTAGGTCTTCACTGATGCTGAGGTGCCATCATACTCCCTCTGGTAGCTCTGGGTGGTCACTGTCCTCAGCCACACTGTGCCCTTTTGTGCTGGGCCCCATGCTCCCCAGATTGGACTGCACACAGGAGGAGCTGCTGGCACTAGTAGGGGTCCTTCTGCTGCTGCTGATCCTGCTGCTGGTGTAGCTGCTACCACTAGGGCTGGCGGCAGGGATAGACCCAGATGGCTGGAAGGGGTCGCTGCTCCCACTCCCACCATCCCCAGGGGCATCCTGCTGCATGGCCCGCTCTGCCTGATGGACCTTCTGCACCAGCATACCCTTCTGGAGGCCATAGACAGCTGCCTCACGTGCCATGCTGCCCTTGATCCTGGGATCCAGCATGGTTGCCAGGACATATTCCTCCCGGCGCAGGAGCTCATCAAAATGTGCACTCAGCCCCGCCTTCAGCTTCCATGCTAGGTCAAGCACCTGATCGGAGAGCTTCCTGCCCAAAGCCCCTGTCATGGACTGCCTTTTGTATATTGGCTGCGTTGTCCGTGACCACACACCCCTTGGTGAAGGCCATGCCTGGCGTGACCCACTCCCTCACCATGCTGGCTAAGGCTGCCTTGAGGTTCGTTGATGTGTGGCAACTGTCCATGACTTGTTCCTGAAGCAGGGTCCACCTATACCCTTCTTCAGGACCCCTCCTGTCACTGCCAAGCGCTGCCTCTGGGTCCTGCCACCAGTGTGCAGTCACTGCCAGGTAGGCATGCTGGGCGCTTCTGGCGGACCACAGGTCAGTGGTGAAGTGGACCATGCCCCCCCTCTAGTCCCTGACAGCTGCTCCCTCATCTGCTCCTTCAAAGCCCTGTACAGCTGTGGCACCACAGTCTGACTCAGGGTGGAGTGGGAAGGCAGCTTAAAGGTGGGGGCCAGGAACCCAATCAGCCAGTGGAAGCCCTTGTCCTCCACAATTGACAAGGGCTGTCCAACCAAGACAATCATCTCGGCCAACAGGCGCTTCGCTTTCTCTTGGAAGCTAGTGCCACGGCGCCCTGCCGATGACCTTGACAGATCCCCCACCCCAGCTCCTCCATGGTGGACTGATGGCACTGCTGGCGAGACTCCTGATGCTCTTCTGCCCCCACACTGCTCCTGCTGCTAGAGGCACCAGCAGTTGGTGCAGGACGCTGGCCCGCTGAAGGAGCCGGGTGACTGGACGTTGCAGTCGGGAACCCATTTGCATCCACTTCCCCTGAGTTCCCGCTGAGCAGCCGAGCACTGTGGCATGACTTCAGGTGTATTGTTATTGCAGTTGTCCCAAGACTGGTGAGCACCTGCCGATGCTTCACCAGCTTATTGCACAACGTACACTGCACCTCTCTGGGATCATCTGCCTGCACCTGCTTAAAATGATCCCAGACTGAGGATTCCTGCACCCCCCCCACCTTCTTGCCCACCTCGGCTGACGTACTTCTGCCAGAGCTGCTGGGAGGGGGAGAACTTGGTGGCTCTGGCAACACAGCTCTGGGAGGAGGCTCAGCCATCGCCTCAGCTCCAGACATCGCCTCTGTGTCACTAGTGTCTGCCTCTGACTCACTGTCTGCGATCACGGTGATGTCCCATGAATGGGAGTACTGGGACCCTGAGGCTGGACTGCCCGTGCCCGCCATGCTGCTGGCACTCTCCCTGTGCCCCCCACTGTAGCCGCTAGTGCTGCTGTTGCTGCTGCTACTCCTCTCCCTACTGACATTGCCCGGGGATCAGGCCTCACCTCTAGCAGCTGTGGTGGGATCCACTAGCTCTGAACTGCTGGGGATCGCCTTGACAGTGGGGGACATTGGTGGCCCTGGAGGGACATCAGAAGCAGCACCAGAACCTTCTCCAGGACCACCAGCAGCAGAGACAGACGCAGCCTCAAGTCCTGCAGGCCTTCCAGTGCCCTGCGCGGCAGTGGAGGAGGGTACTGTCAGGAGGCGAGGCTGAGCCGCTGAAGCCTGTTGCCCTAAAGCAGGCCTGCTAAGTTTTGAGGGTGGTGATGTGCTCGGACTACTCCTGCTGCCGCTCCCCTGGCACGGCCCCTCCCACCTTTGGCATGTGCCCCATTGCCTTCCCTACAGGGCAGCAGAACGGGCTCTCCTTCACGTCTCAATTTATCCCTCCAAAATAATGTTTTTATATATTTATTTTATTTTATTTTATTTTATTTTATTTTTATTGATTTTTTAAATCTAATATTATATCTATCTATCTACACTAAATCTAACTTCTATTAACTATTCTAAATGCTATGAACTAAATGGATTATCTAATAAGTACACAGGCCTACTCCTACAAACACTAAAACTAAATCACTAACNTATTTTATTTTATTTTATTTTATTTTATTTTATTTTTATTGATTTTTTAAATCTAATATTATATCTATCTATCTACACTAAATCTAACTTCTATTAACTATTCTAAATGCTATGAACTAAATGGATTATCTAATAAGTACACAGGCCTACTCCTACAAACACTAAAAGTAAATCACTAAGCTATCTCTATCACTAAGCTAACTCCTACAACTGTCTACTATCTCTAATCTCTCTCTCTCTCTCTCTCTCTCTCTCTCTCTCTCTGGAATGGGGGGAATCACAAACAACACAAGGAGGGGTACAAAACTGAAATGAAACCTAAATCAATCTAATAATAATCCTACACTAAATAAATAAAAAACCAGGGGAAGGGAAGGAAATCGGGGATGGAATATATGGGAGAGGGAAAGGATTCAATGGAGCGGGGAGGGAGGAAGGAAGATTGAACACAGGGAACACAGGGAGGGGTAAAAACAAAAAATAACAACTAAATCTATCTAAGCTAAGCTAAATAAATGAAAATATGGAAGTAGATGGGTTGGATGGGTGAAATAGGAGGAGGATGGCAATGGATTAGGAATAGGAAGGAACAAAAATTTGCTGGAAGAGAGGGAGCCTTCTGAAACGCCTGTTGTTCAGGAACAGTGACTAGCTCAGAAGGTGTTGGGAAGAAAGGAGGCAATCAGTTTTGTTTCTTGCTGCGCCCGTCTCACCGCAAGCCCCATTGCAGCCTAGCCTGTGGCGAATCGTAGACTGTGAAGCCAGTGGTCTGAGGCGAAAAGGGATGGTGATTGGGCAGGCTGGCTGCTACTCCAAGCCTCTCCACCCCTGGTGCCTATAAGTCTGCTCCTCAGCTGACTCCCCCTCCCTGCCATGTTTGGACTTCCAGTGACACCACGTTTTTGTCGTTTTAGTCACCCAAACTCACCCAAATGTGATCAGAACTGACTGAACTGTTCGGTCATTTCGGCATTCGGAATTGAGTTCAGTTTGGTCGGTTTGTGTTCATATTCGGTTTTGGGTTTGTTCGTCCGAACAGGCCGAGTTCGGGCAGAACTCAAAACTTCTGAACTGTGTTCGTCCATCCCTACCAACAGAGAGGGGAAGGGAGAAGGAGGTGGAGTTGACAAGAGACACATTGAAGGTGCAGTCAGAGAGGTAGGAGGAAAACCAGTGGAGGACGGAGGCACAGAAGCCAAAGGAGTGTAATGAGTTTAGCAAGAGTGAGTGGTCAACAGTATCGAAGGCAGCAGAGAGGTCAAGGAGGACAAGAATCGAGTAGAGACAATTATATTTAGCTACAAGATCATTGGTGATCATAACAAGAGCAGTTTCAGTCGAGTGAAGGGGGCGAAAGCCAGATTGAAGGGGGTCAAGGGAGGAGTTGGTGGAGAGGAAATTGAGGCAGCGGCAGTAGACAACACATTCAAGAAGCTTGGACGCAAAAGGAAGAAGTGAGACAGGACAGTAACTAGAAGGGTTAGAGGGGTCAAGAATGGACTTTTTGAGGATAGGAAAGACAGTGGCATGCTTGAAGGTGGAGGGGAAGGTGCCAGTAGAGAAGGAGAGGTTGATGATGTGCAGGGGGGAAGGGGCGACAGTTGAAGCAATGGAGGTCAGGAGGCGGGAGGGGATGGGGTCAAGGGGGCAAGTGGAAGGGTTGGAGGAGAGCAGGGATGAGATTTCCTCAAGGGAGGTGGGACGTAAGGAGGACAGGGGAGGAGGGAGAGGAGAGGATCAGGAAGCGATGTCAAGGCGGATCTTGTCTATCTTGGAGGTGAAGAAGGAAGCAAGATCCTGAGCAGAAAGAGAAGAGAAGGAGGAGAACATGGGGGCCTTGAGGAGAGAGTCAAAGGTGGAAAACAGGTGGTGAGGGACCCGAGAATAGGACTCAATGTGAGAGGCATAGTAATGCTGTCTAGCGAGGGAAATAGGAGAAGTAAGGGAGGAGAGACAGAATTGAAATGAAACAAGTCTGCATGAAAGTGGGATTTGCGCCAGAGGCATTCAGCAGCATGGGTGCAGGAGTGGAGGTGGCGGATACTGGGGGTGAGCCAAGGACGAGGGTTGTTGGAGTGGGGATGGCAGGAGGAGAGGGGGGCAAGAGAGTCAAGGGTGATGGAGAGAGAGGCATTGAAAGCAGAAATGGCAGAGTAAGGGGAGGAAGAGGAGAAGACTGAGGGGAGAAGGGGGGAAAAAGAGGAGGCAAAATCCAGGGGGTTAATGGCCTGCAGGTCATGGAAGGGGCATGGAGACGGGGAAGAGATGGGGGCACAGTGGGAGACACAGAAAGAGACAAAGGAAGTGGTCAGAGATGGGATGAGGATCGAAGGAGAGATAAGAGACAGAGCAGTTCCTAGAGAAGACAAGGTCAAGACAATGGCCGAACAGAACGCCATTTGGATGTTCGGACGTTTGGTCGTTCGGTTCAAAACCCGAGTTCGGGTTCAGCTGTTCTGTTCGGTGGAGTTCGGTTCATCTGAACTCGGCCGAACATTTTAAAAAGTGCTATCGGTACCGAAACCGAAACCGATTATTTTTCGGTATCGGTATTTTTGGCCCTGAAACCACCCGTGGTCTCCACCCCTGGTGCCAGGAAGTCTGCTCCTCAGCTGCATCCCCCTTCCAGCCATGTTTTTTCTGCCCAAAGTCACGTTTTTCCTGCCCCCGAATTTATCAGAACTCATCCGAACTTTTCCAAACTGTTCGGAAGTTCGAGCGTATGGTTCGGAAGTTCGGTTCGGTCATCCGAACAGGCCGAGTTCGGGCCGAACTCCAAACTTCCAAACTGCATTCGCCCATCCCTAGCCATTCGTGTGGTTGGGGGAGTTGGTCCAAAGGTGGAGGTTTAAGAAGGAGGCTAGTGAGAGGAAGTGAGAGATGGGATGGCTGGGAAGGGGCATTAACATAAATGCTGAAGTTACCAAGGGTGAGAGTGGAGGTATCGTCGGAGAGAATTCGTGAGTATTTGAGTCCATCCGCGAGTGAAGTCGTGGCAAAACCCCATTCGCACCAGTGGTACTTCCGGCCTCCACCTCCTTCCCCTGCCGTGTCTTTGGCTCATGGGAGTCGCCACCATCAGGTTTGAATGCAGTATAAGTGGGGATTGGATAGAGGTTTAAAAAATCATGAATGGTGTGAAGTAAGTAAATAGGGAATATTTATCTACCCTTTCTCAAAGTAACAGAACTAGGGGACACCCTATGAAATGAACCAGCAGTAAGTTCAAAACGAATCGAGGCACGATTCAAGGTGCTGGTTTTGACCTTTAAAGCTCTAAAAGGCTTGGGCCTCCTGAATGATGTTCCATTCCATGTTCCATTGTGACCTCTCAGGTCAGCCGAGGGTGCCTTCTTGTGCCTTCTGCCCATGAAGTTCATACAACGTGGGTACGCAGAGAGATGTTCTCAGTGGCTGCTCCACAGTGAACTCCTCCTGAGCCCAAACCTGCTCTCCTTTCGAAAGAGATGCAAGACCTTTTTGTTTGGCCAGGACGTTTGGAAGACTGGGACAGAGTTGGGTGGCTTTGGGTGCAGGGTACACTTTACTCGAGAAACTCATTGGCAGAAAATGTCATGAAGGACAATTGCCTAACTGGGTTCAAAACAGAATTAGCTAAGTGGGATAGGGCCACAAGTGGCTATTAGTCAACATGATCAGGAATAAGATCTCTGACTGTCAGGGGCTGGGAGTTGATAAATGAACAGAAGCTGCTACTGATGCAGGCAGGTTGCTGAACTAAATGGACTATTGACCTGACCCAGTAGGGTATGCCTTATGTTCGGAAAGGTTTGCACATGTAGGGCATACTTTTAAAACCATTTAAAGCAAGTGGAGTCTTGCTACTGATTTCAGTGAGTGTAGGAATCTGCTGCTAGGCATTTAACCCATGACCTGGGTTTCCTTTTATTACAGAGTAGAATAAAGCTATAGTGAACCAATGCAATCCAACTCTCCTCCCCCGGCCCTCCCACTATCCTGCCACCGGCCATGACATGACCACGCGAGACTAAAGCTAGCCCCTGCCGCTCAGAGCCCCACCGCGGACATCACCATGTGGCTGGGCAGAACCGGGCACACAAGCCGCAGCATGCTACCATGCCTTGGACCCCACTTTGGGTAAGGCTGCTACATGTTGCCTCCCTGGCCTTTTTCCAAGGTCGCAGAGCATAGCATAGCAGCCAGCTGCCTGCCTTGCCATGCAGTGGGGGGAACATCCGTTGGCTGCCACGTTTGTTTTGCTAGAAAGATTTTTTTTTAAATGTTCAGTCCAAAAATAGAGTGTGGTTCCATGCCTGACAGAGCACTGCACATGCAGGCTACATGCCTGAGGAAGAGCTCTGAGTGTCCTGAAAGTTTGCTTATTTCCACCAAGAGTTGGTCCAATAAAAGATATCATTCAAACCACTTTGTCTCTTAAAATGTTCATCCATTCCTGAGTTATTCACTCGACACTGGAGAACAGGGGGCGGTAAAAAATATTGGGTTAACAATTCATTGATTTCAATGATATTCTAAATTATCCCAGGGCTTTAACATAACGTGTCCACTTCCAACTGACAAATGAGAGTGTTAGCATATGATCGCTTGTTTCTTATTAAATAAGAATGCTCCAGACACTGTTGTGTAAACTGAGATTGCTAACTGTCTAAAAAAAAAAAGGTTGGCCTTTCCAGTAGGACCAAAAATGGAGACATTATTAGCAAGGAGAGGGAGTCAGGGGAAAAAATAATATTGTACGTGCCTTCCTTTAAATTAAGGGGATTACTGTAATGGGACATCTGGTTCTTTAAAGTACAGATTGCAAAGGCACTATGCTGTATCGTTTTAATCCCCATAAGTAAACGTTCCCTTCCAGCTTTCTCTCCAATATTAGCTATTCCACTGCTTGCTGTCATTTCACACAAGGAGAATGAATCCAAGGACAAAATGTTGAGAAGCAATTTGGCTTTGTATACACTTTGTCAGGCTCCCACCCCAGAACTTCTAAGGAGGCAGGTGGTAGGAGGAGGCGGTGTCATGTGGCTAAATCACATTTTTAACATCTCAACTTCACTAAAGCACAACATGACTTCAGGCAGACTCTGAATTTTATATGGGAACAGCTAAGTAACCCAGAACAACTAAAGCCAAACAGAACAAAACCAGCCAGGCAGGGGGATGTAGCTAGGAGCAACCTAGATCAGCAGGAGAAAGAAATTGTGAAGCTATTCCATTTTCTACAGATACAAAAGAAATCTACTTAGAATGCAAGCTGGCTAAACTTGTCCACAGGCGGGGGAAAAGACTATCAGTCCATGCCCCAGATAATATTCATTGGCTAATTACCAACAGTACCAAAGTTATTAGAGGCTCCACCAGGAGACTTGTAAATTTGGAATTATCATTAGATTCATCATAGGGTGGCTCATCTCCTCCAAATTGCTTGACTCTTGGGTGCAAGGAGAGTCATTTCCCCACAACTGGTCATGGAAACAGTTTTAGTTAAAGTTAAAAACAAGCCTATTCTTCTGGACTGGAAATTTAAGAAAATACCATTTTTTAATTAAACCTGATTTTTTATTTTAAACACATAGGGTGCAATCTTCAGGCCTGTGTAAACCACACACAGGCACAATGCTCGGCCAGAAGGCAGATGCGCGTGTGTGCCATGCATGAGGCAAGCCACATAGGGCAAAAGCATGACCTGGAGCAATGCAACCCCCTGAGCCCACGCCGGCTCCGGCCGGGGGATGGATCAGGCATGGCTCCTGCTCCATCGCTGGGCAGCAGGGGGTGTGGGCTCGGGGGGGGGGTCTCATCGGCCCTGGTTGCACCTTTGCCCCATGTGGCTCGCTGTACGCCCAATAAGCATGGGTGTTCTGGTCATGTGCCTCTCATAGGTGCACGGCCTGAGGATTGAACCCATATCCTGTTGTTTTCTGTGGGTTTTTAAAAAACCTTTCTCCATTTTCTCCCATTTCACAATGAAAATACAAAACAAAAAACAAACAAGGAAAGAGAGAAAGAGAAGTAGAACACACATGAAATCATACTTGAAACATCCAGTCTCACAACACAAATGGAGAAGTTGGCAGGAGTTGAAAGGGTTATCCACTGCTATCTATTTTTTAAAATTTATTTATTTAAAATTTATATCCCGCCCTTCCTGCCCACAGGGCAGCGAACAACATTCATTAAAGCAGTATAAAATTTTAAAACAATTTAAAAATACAATATGTGGGGAAAAACCCCACCCCCACCCCTCCCCTACCCCTCGCCAAAAGCCTGACGGAACAGCCAGGTCTTACATATACGCCAAAACAGCAGGAGAGTGGGAGCCAGCCGAGCCTCCTCTGGGAGCGAATTCCACAGCACAGGGGCAGCCACCAAAAAAGATCTAACATCGGTGGCCACCCGACTCGCCAGGGGAACCTCTAAAAAGGCTCCCACGGACGATCTCAAGGGTCGCACGGGCACATGGGGAGTGAGGCGGTCCCGCAGATAAGCAGGGCCCAGGCTGTGAAGGGCTTTAAAGGTTAAAACCAGCACCTTGAACCTGGCC
>QEPC01014205.1:1977-16215 GCA_003113815.1 Sphenodon punctatus
GCATCCGCTTGAATGTTTGTTTGTCTTCTCCCCTGTCTCTCCCACTGTCCCCTCTCCCTGTCTCCCCCACTTTGTCTTTTAGATTGTAAGCCACCGGCAGGGACCGCGTCTAATTCTATGTTCTGTACAGCACCAGGTCACACGACTGGGGCTATATAAATGTTTATAATAATAATAATAATAATAATAATAATCTAAGTGAAGTGGGACAAATATCTGATTTGGTCTGAAGTGGCCATGTTTGACAGATAATATATTTGCACTGACTATTTATTTCACCACTAAGTTAAAATAATCTTTTCCCAATCCACCCTGCAGCCATGCTTTGATCCTCAGAAGATACATCACAGAATCTACCCCTGCAAATGCATTTGCTGATGCTTTATTTGTCAGCTAGAGGAACTGGAGATATCTCCCCTACCACTGAGTGCACGGCAAGGTAAGATATCTTTATCTAAGATGAATAGCTTACATGTTGGAGACAGCTGGTGTGCTGTGTGTGCCTGAGATAGGAGCAATTAGAAGCAACGAGTAGCAGTCCTAAGATGACTAGCTAGGGGAGTTTTCCAAAAAGTCAGGCTTGGGATAGTGTTTATATTCTTGACTGACAGGGTGGATGGCAAAAGGGAATTAGATGATGTGGAGTAAAAAATTTTTAATTAAGTAGGTGGGATCAAGGAAACAGCCTCCCTCACTTATTCAAAGGGTGGACAAGTGATGTGTATAGGATCTGTACGTGCCCTGAAAAATCCAACACATTGAATTACAGCAGATGGAAGCAGGAAGCACATACATATCCTATCCAATTGAGAACCGTCACTTACATACTACCGCAAGCTACTGCATTACAACCAGGAGGATTTCTTAAGTCTTGTTATCTCAAATTGACCAGTGAACACCATGCATGATTGACAAGTATCTGACATGTGCAAAATCTGCAGCCGTACCGGATACTAAGGGAGAAAAAAGCTTAGCATAACAGAGACAAATTGGGCTTGGTTGGACTGTCTAGACTGTGTAGTTTGTGCTGTCAATGAAAATTGTATCTGGTTGTTTGGCTGAAGCCCTCCTTTTGTCTTGCATTACCACATCAGATACTCCTGCTTATTCCCTGTGACACTTCCTTGGAGTTATCAGTTGTAATTAATTTATATTAGCAAAGGCCATTCACATTTGCTATGGCTATTCCCTCCGGCTTCTTGAATATTAGCAAATGACAGAGGAAAAATGTATTAGTGAGGCTTTGCTTTTGTATTCAGGTTTTCAGAGGGTCTCTAAACATATATATGGTAATGCATATTTAATTCAAAATGGCCCACTGATCCTGACCCATATTCCTAAAATGTTTCTTTGATTTCCCTAGAAGTTTCCCCATAGTGACATGCCATTCTGCTGATTATAACAGGTTATCTTTAAAGACATAATCACGTTCTTGCTGTGGGATTAAACGGATGAGTGTACTAGCCTCCCAGTTGGATGAATGTATCCGTTTTTCACACTTGTGTGCACACACAAATTATTAACAGAGGAGCATGTTCTGTCCCCTTGACTACAGTCAAAGCCAATGAAGAGTGGTCCAAATATGTCCAATCACATGCCTGAATCATTTTGTTTTGCATAATTGCTCTATCGCTCACAGCTCATCTTTCATTGCCAATATCCTAAACCTTGTCAGCAGCAAAGAAGAGGAGAAATACAAACCACTGAATGGAAATATGTGCTGCAGATAGTTCTAGGAAGTGTTACAAAGGCCAGCATTTGAATGGCTATTTCTCAAATATAAAAGAACAAGGGTTTTGAATGCATATAGTAAAAGAACAAAACAACCACTAATTGGTGTACATCATATTCCTACACCATTATTTAATTGCTGAACGGTCCTCTGGGGTTTCCCTCCTCGAAGTTCCCTGAGTGTCTCGGATGGTGACGATGGGGAGGGCATTCTCAGTGGCCGCTCTGAGGCTGTGGACCTCTCTCCCGGTTGTGGTCTGCCTGGCCCCGGACCTCCCCTTGTTTAGATTACAATGTAAGATATGGCTGTTCTGCCAGGCTTTTGGTGAGGAAGGTGGGTAGTAGGAGGGAGGGTTGGGTTGGTGGGGTGGGTTGTATTGGATTTATTGGCTCCATTCTAGCTGTTTTCTAAGATTTTATTGTATTTTTATTATGTTATTTGATTCGTTTTAAGTCGCATGTATGCCACCCAAGAGCTGACTTGGCAGGAGGGTGAGGGTTACAAATTGTTGTAATAAATAAATAAATTAAATAAGTAACTTCCCTGGTAAAATACCCTAAAAATCTGATTGGTCTTTGAAAAAAAACCCATGCTTTTGCAGGGCTTACAATTCTTCATAAGAACATAATTTTGCACACTGCAGAAACTAAAGCAAAATTTGACACTTTTGTGTAATGACTCAGTTCACCACAAGGATGCCAGACAGATACCGAGCATAAAGAATAAGGTAGAAACAAATAATGCAAATCTAATGTTGTATGCATTTCACACTTGCAAATTCAAATTTAAAATTTGCATCACATTTGCAATTTCATTAGCTTGCACTTCATTAGTTCACAGTTCCCTAACAATTACTGTCACCTTGGATGCTGTTAATAGAGCTTCAGAAAAAGTCAGATGAATGTAAATAATTTGCTGGTGTGTGCCATCCCATCCTTATCCCCAGAACTTGGGGGATCAGCTACACCAGAGCACAGAAACATCTCAAGTTCCAGAGTCATAAGATGGAAAAGAATTGTTATTCAGTCGTGCCCACTGTCACTAAGCACTGCAGAATCTTTCCACCATCTCTGATTCTGATCCAGAATTCATTCTCCAGAGTGTATGCAATCCCACCTTTATGTATCATCAGCAGATAAGATTTGATAAGAACAAACTCTGTCCCTTTGTCCAAATCATTGATAAAAATGTTAAGCAGCACTGGACTCAGGACAGACCCTTAGGCCACTTTCAGACATTCCCCCTGTGTGCATATTTGAGCTGCGGGGGGTGGGGTGGGGATGCACAGCCAGAATATGCACGGGGATCAGCTGGTCTGAAAGCCCCACCCCCGCGTGGTTTTGCTGGCAGACATGCGTATGGATGCAGATCTCGATTTCCTGCTCTGTGCATCTGTGCAGTCCTTCAGCTCTGACTCTGAGAGTCTTGGGTGAGCTGGAGAAAGGGGAATCTGGTGCTCATTTCTCTCACAATGGAGAGAAGTAAGTAGTGGAGTGTCCCAGGGATCTGTACTGGGACCGGTGGTGTTTAATGTACGCATTAATGATCTGGAAAGGGGAGCAAAGAGTGATGTGATCAAATTTGCTGACAACACCAAGTTATTCAGAGTAGTTAAAACACGAATGGACTGTGAGGAATTGAAGGGGGATCTTGTGATACTGGGTGACTGGGCATCTAAATGGCAGATGAAATTTAATGTGGACAAGTGCAAAGTGATGAACATAGTGGGGAAGCAACCTTTATGTACACAATACTGGGTTCTAAATTAGGAGTTACCACTCAGGAAAAGGACCTTGAAGTCATTGGCTGCACTCACAAACCCCATCAGTGCAGCATCCATGCGGCACAAAGTAGTCTCAGCGGACTGCGCAATTTATGCGTAGCGCAGGCCGGGCATGGGGTCGGGCCCATTGTGGACAATACATTGAAATCCTAAGCTCAGTGTGCGGCGGTGGTCAAAAAAAGCAAACAGAATGTGAGGTATTATTCGTAAAGGGACAGAGAATAAAATTGAAAATGTCATAATGCCACTATATAAACCTATGGTGCAACCGCACCTTGAATATTGTGCCCAGTTCTGGTTGCCTCATCTCAAAAAAGATATAGTAAAAATAGAAAAGGTACAGGGAAGGGCAACAAAAATGATAAGAGGTATGGAACGACTCCCCTATGAAGAGCGACTGGATAGGTTGGGGCTCTTCAGGTTGGAGAAGAAATGGCCGAGAGGGGATATGATAGACGTTTATAAAATCATGAGAGAACTGGAATAAGTTAATAGGGAACAGTTATTTACCCTCTCTATTAGTATTAGAACTAGGGGACACTCCATGAAACTAACAGGTAGCAGATTTAAAACAAATAAAGGAAAGGGTGTTTTTTTCACTCCGTGCACAATAAGTTATGGAATTTGTTGCTGGATGATGTGGTCAAGGCCAGTAATATAGCTAGGTTTAAGAAAGGGTTGGACACGTTGCTGGAGGATAGGTCCATTAGCAGTTATTAGCCAGGTAGGTTTGGGGAATGTAACCTCTTATTGTCAGGAGCTGGGAGTGAACAACAGGGAATGGATCACCCCATTGTGACCTGCTGGGTAGTTCTTCCAAGGGACCAAGGTTGGCCACTGTTGGAGACAGGTGCTGGGCTTGAAGCACCAGTGGTCTGACCCAGTATGGCACTACTTATGTTCTTATGTTCTTATTCAGAATTCTACTTATTCAGATCAAGAAGCAATATAGCTCCATAGACCTAGGGCTGGGGGGAAAACAAATTAATTTGAGTTATCCAGAATTTTGAGTTATGCTAGTTCTACTTGAGTAGATTCCACTGTATTTATTTTATTTATTTATTTTTAAAATGTATTACCCCGCCCCTCCTGCCACAGGCAGCTAGGGCAGCTTACAACAATAAAAACAATAAAAACAATTAAAACACATCATAAAAAGGAGGAAACAGAGAAAACAACTCCCCCCTACTCCCACCCATCACCCCTCTCCCCTGCCAAATGCCTGGTGGAACAGCCAGGTCTTGCAACTTTTCTGAAAAGAAGGGAGGTTCGAGGCCAGCTGGGGCCAGACTGGAAGGGAGTTCCATAGGCACAGCATGGCCACCGAGAATGCCCTCTCCTGCGTGGCCTCCCGAGAAACTCGGGGGACCTCAAGCAGGGCATCCCCAGACGACCGCAGGGGCCGATCCAGGACACTGGGAGTGAGGTGGTCTCACAGATAGGCAGGGCCCAGACTGTTTAGGACTTTATAGGTTAGAACCAACACCTTGAATCGGGCTCAGAAAACCACCGGCAGCCAGTGCAGAGAGCGGAGCACTGGTATAATATGCTCCCGGCGGCCCAGTCCAACTAGTAGATGGGCCACCGCGTTCTGCACCAGCTGCAGTTTCCAAGCCATCACCATGGGTAGTCCCACGTAGAGCGCATTACAGTAGTCTAGTTTAGAGGTAATGAAAGCATGGATGACTCTGGCCAGGTCAGAGTCCGAAACAAATGGTCAAAGCTGTTGCACCAGATGCAACTGGTGGAAAGCACTGCTCGCCACAGCCTCCTCCTGGAGATCCAGGCTGTGCATCGAGGAGCACCCCTAGACTCCGTACCTTGGAGGTCAATGGAGGACAGACCCCATCAATGATGGGGGCCGCTAATTCCATCACCTTACCCACTAACATCACTTCCGTCTTGTCAGGATTCAGCCGCAGTCGATTAGCCCTCACCCAGTCCCTCACAGCCGCCAGGCACTGAGTAGGCACTGAGACTGCCGGGCCTGGGTCTGTTGAAAAAGAGAGGTACAGTTGGGTGTATGACAACTATCTTACTAAAGTCAAGGCATATTACATCATTGTTCACTATCCCTATCACTTCATCAAAGATGATGAATTTTGCTCTTGACAAAACCCTTTTTGGCAACTTCTAAACTCATCATCCCCCTGTAGATGCCTGCCAATTAACTTTTTTAATTTATTCCAGGATATTTATTATTGTTATTGTTATTGTTAATTTATTTATTTATTCCATGCAGTTGAACAGTCTAATATCAGAGGAGGTCATCTTTTAAAGACATAGAGCTGAGGCTGAGGGATAGTGACTTGCCGAAGGTCCCCAAATGATACCCGGATTTGAACTCAGGACTTCAAGCTCCACATCCATCAAGCTCACTACAAGTAATGGGAAGTAAATATTCAAAGTGAACTTGAGAATGATCATATGTCTCATATTCAAAATGGTTGGTTTTACATGGTTCACAAAAATGGATATTCAGTGGTAGTATCTGGCCAATTTGTTACTAAGCTGTTCTTTTTCCAATTCAGTACGTTGTTGATTGGTTAAACTGTGTTGCATGATGCAAAATAAGAATGTAACAAGCAGCTGAAGTAGAGAAGTGAGGAAGAAGAGACGTATCAAGAAGTAGCTAAAATGCTGAATATGCAATGGAATGAATTCAGGGTCACATTTTCAAATTTGTGGTATTCATTGACACACATGAATTGGATTTGTAAATTCAAAACGAATTATTCAATTCAGTTCCATGGTGCACTCAGGCTCTTAGATGTGCTTTTGTTAAAGGCACAGCAGTGGCAATTATGTGCCTGTTACAACTCTGTGTAATTCAGTTTAACAAAGTTCAAACCTGACTTCAATTAGTTTGATTTTAAATAAAGTTGAGTTCAGCAGATTGAACTAAACAAAGTCAGATTGAGCTTCTCAAACTAATGAAAGCTGAATTTTTGACAAAGTGGATTGCAGAAAGGGTGTTACAAGACATAATGATAATCACATGTAAAATCCATTTTAGGTAGAAATCAATGATGTCATTCTGGGTACATAGCTGAATGAACAGAAGTTTATAATAATAGTAAAATAATTTTATTTATAAAGGGCATCCCTGGCAGAGCATTTGGAGCAGTAAACAACTATAAGAAACATAAATGCAATTAAAACACACAATTAAATTATTTTTATTTATTTATTTATTTATTTATCAATTAAACCATATATCAATTTAAAAAACCCAAACAAATTAATAAACAAAAACCTAAAGAGAACTGGATAAAAACAACCAGCAGTGTCATTCTTAAAAGCACTCCTAAATTAAAAGCATCTTTAGGTGCTTCTTAACATTTAGAAAATTAAAAAAGGAAAGACAGAGGCCCTTTTCAAATGGACTGTGGCGGGTGGGGGAATGGGCGTGCGCACGCGGTGGGTGGAGGTGGGTGTGCATCCGTTCCCATGGGCACACACTCATCTCCACCCACCTCCATGCATGGAGCAATCAGCATTGGAGAACATTACTCTGTGCATGGGTGATGGGTGGAGGAGGGTAGAGATGGGTGGGGTATGGGAACGCACCGCTTGCGGAGTTCCCATGGGTGCACACCTATCCCCTCCACACCCACTGTGGCGTTCTCATGGGCGGCACCCCGCACCACACATGTGTGAGAGAGAGGGGCACCCATGTAAGAAGGGCTAGAGCTGGATTTCAGGAGGGAGAAATTCTACGCTGTAGAATCTGCTGCAGAAAACACCGCCTGTCAACCACAAGCACAATGGTGATCTTCCCAAAGAACAGGTGGTATTTGATCTCAGATATCCATCAGGACAAGGCTCAAGCAGCCGCTTCAAAGGCAACCAAGGCCTAAATAATTAAGGGCTTTATAAAAGAGAAGAAGAATCTTAAACACAATTCAAAAACTCCTTTGTTTTCAGGGGGTTTCATAAACAACCCTACCGGTCTCATGCTCCCCCACCACTCCATTAATTTTATTTAAAATATGTTTGTTTTTTTAAATCACTCTGCATGCGCAAACTGGCCACCAGAGCATTTTGCACGTGCACAGTCCTTTCCCAAAATGGCGCTGACACTGCTGGGGCCATTTTGGGAAAGCGCTGTGCATGTGCAGAATGGTCTGATGGCCATTTTGCACATGTGCAATGATCCCTTGATTGCTTTTTAAATGCTGCCGGGGCTATTCTGTGCATGTGCTCGTTTTTCCAAAACGGTGCTGATACTGCCAGCGCCATGTTGGGAAAGAGTGAGCATTTTATTTTTAAAACAAAGATGGAAGAAAGCAAATGTTAATTGTCTGCTTATTCATCCATTTTTCTTTTTTAATTACAAGAAAATATTTATTTATGTATTTATTTATTTATTTCTTAGCATTTTTATGCCACCCCCTCATGCCCACGGCATCTCGGGGCGGCTAACAATACAGTAAAACAGTAAAATACATTAAAAACCAACATCACTTTAAAAAAATGACTGTGGCTTCATTCATTTTAGTAATTAAAAAAGAAAATGAATTGCACACCTAGTCTCCTCCCACCAGCCGTTTCCTGGATAAGAGCCCTTCAGATAATACACTGGGTTGCCGGAGAAAGAAGCTGCAAAGGCCTGGTAGTTCTAGAATAGAAACTGCTGGGACTCTGTTGCAAAGCTTCATTACAAAGAAGAGAACCCAACTGTGAAAGCAGCACCCCTGCTATCTCTTTGGCCCTTTTTGCATGAAAGGGTGGAGCGATGAGTGTGCGCCGGCGGCAGGTGGAGGTGGGTGTGCAACCTTTTCCACGGCTGCACACCCATCTCCATCCATCCGCACCCACAGATCCTCCTCTGTTTTTCTGGATGGCTCAATAGGTGGGTGATGGATGGGTGTGCACTGGGAGCACACCCTCACCGCCACCCACCGCCCATGGTGTTTCCATGGGTGGATACCCATCCCCCCACCTTCTGCCATGCCATTCACACGTACGCCCCCCCCACATTCCTGCACACCCAGCAGGGGGGGGGGCACATCTGTGTAAAAAGGCCTCAGTTCTTTCTTCCATTTTTCTATCCCCACTCACCAGTAACAACAGGAAGACACAGAGGAACTAGACTGGCCTTTCACAAAAATCCATGTCTTTATGGTCCCTGTTTCCTGATAACAGAGCAGTATGCATCTCTAGATGCAACCGTGGTTGTAGGCTAGTGGCAGCTACTTGTGAGCTCCCGTAATTTTTCAGCCCTGAAGCTGCATTAAGCACGTGTGTTTTCACAAAAAGAAGCAACGATTGGGGATTTCTTGCTCCATCTGCTTGCGCTTCTGTCCTGTAAGCTAAAAGACAAGGGTCTGTTAGCTCTCAGTAGCAGGCTCATGACTCTGTAGGTGGTTTACCACCACCTCACCACTAGAGGGGCTGTTATGCCAACCCACTGTGAGCATTCATAATGATATACCCGAGCCAAACTTCTTGTATATCACACACTCTTGCCTCCAAACCACTCCTCCTTTGGCATGGTTATTGTGGTGTTGTTTTTATCACAGGAAAAATGTATTTCAGTAAAATATACTTTAAAAAAATAAATAGAATCAGCCTGCACTCATGATAATATTGCAACCTTTTATAACCCTGCATTTTCTGGTTAGCTTGGATTTATAAAACTCCAGAAGAGTTGGGATGTCATTTGCCCTTCTGAAACTCCAGAATGACCTCTTAGGGTGATTTCAAACGTTACGAGATCATGCTCAACCACAGTGAACCACGGTCAATTCCCCGGCGGGGCCAAACACTCTGAATGGGTGTTTTCAGACATGACGGGGCAGCTTCGCCCCGTCCCAAAAACAACCCAGACATTCCCCGCCAGGATTACCCAGGCATGACAAACAGATGTGCCAGGGATCCCGGTGGGGAATCAGGGAGGGGGTGGGGCCGCATGGCACAATGTGCAGCCACACGGCCCCGCCCCCTCCATGCTGCCTCGCTGCCTGCCCTCTGGGGAGACGGGCGGGCGGCGAGGCCAATGCCGCCGCAGCGTCTGGCCGAGTTCACCACGGCCCGGAATCCCGCCAGGGATTCCGGGCTGTGATAGCCGACTAGACGTTACTTTTTTTTTATGCCCTCCTGGAATCACTTTCACCACGCTTCAGACAATTTTCGTGCCGGTAGCCCAGGAAGCATGGTTGAAATTGACCCCATGTGGGTATTCAGTGTGGCGAACATCTGGCGGCCGCCGAACAGACGTGCAGGGCACAGTGACCACATGTAGGTATTCAGCATGGTTCACTGTGATCTCGTCACGTCTGAAAACACCCACTGTCTGTTCGGTGGCCGCCAGATGTTCAACAGTCAATACCCATATGGGGTCAAAATCAACCACGCTTCTGGAGCTCCCCGTGGGACCATCTCCAAAAGCATGGTCAAAGAGATTCCCAACGGGAAACAAAAAAAAGGAATGTCTGAACGGCAACCACCGGCTGGAACCAATGACAATGATTCCCAGCCGGGGACAAAGCACGCAGCATCGCTGCCAGGCAACCAGCAACAACACAGACCGTGGAGGGATATTTAAAGGGCACACAACAGCAGCCGGGACAAGCCGCCCCGGTGCCTTCCGGGTGCTTTGACCACGGCCTGGCCCGGGATCGGTTTAATGTCTGTTGCGCTGCCCCAGGCCATAGTCCGGTGGTCCAATTCCCTGCCATGGTCCCGGTCCCATCATGTCTGTTTGGGGCTTTCCTTGACCACGGGGGGGTGGTTGATCCATTCACCCCCGCCGGGAATCCACTGTGATGAATCGGGACCTCATAATGTCTGAAATCAATTTTATTATTCTTTCAGGATTGCAAACATATTTCGCCAAGAGAGCTACCACTGCAGAACCCTTTGGATTCTCCAACCCCCCTGGATATTTTTTCCCTCTCAACATGTAGCTGGTAGGGGACTAATAAAGGTACACAGCCTTTGTGTTGTGCATGCAAGGCCATTAATTTGAGTCCTAAAGATGGATGGCTTTCCAAGCTACTCTCCTTTGCTGTGTTGCATTCATGATTACCCTGGAGAATATAAAGAATGAGAAAGTGTCTTCCTTGCCTGTCTTCTTTATTACTCCAGGCACAGAGGATCATTATCGGCCTCAGAGTTGATATAAGGAGAGCCCTCAGGTTAGTCTAAGAACAACTGGTTAAAAAAAAAAAAGTCTATTTCTTTTGTAATACACTTGACAAGGTTTATCTCATATTATTTGCCAGCTTCTCAGCAGCAAGTCTGCCTTTGGCAGCCTGAAGCATTTAAGAATGAATACTTAATAATCATCAAAAGTGAGTTATTTATAATAGACGACTGATTCTCGTGTGCTGGGGTCAATGTATTATGATAATACACACCTTTTAATATTCTATTCTCATAAAAGTGTTTATGACTTTCCCCTGTTTCTATTATATAAAGTAATTAGTTAGAAAATTACTACACATTAATGGGAGGACAATAAACATTCAATACCGGAATGGATTGCTGCACCGTTGTTGCAGTTTTTAATATATACTTTTCATTTATTGCTAATTTTATGCTCGTCCACAGCTCCTGCTTTGTGCCTATGTTGCTAAGGGCAGGGGAGAGACTGGGTGGCTCATGTTCTTGCTGGAAATGTAAAAGGCAAATAAACAGGGAGCTGGTATTTACCCTTTCTCAAAATGCTAGGACTAGGGGACACCTGACAACATTTTGGGTGGTTTTAGACAGGAGAACTTTTTCCTTCTGCTTTAAAATGTGGCTCGGGGAAATTCCGGGGCGGGGAGGGGCATGGGTGCGGAAATCACACACTTCTCGCTAGACTGGAAGTTGCCCAGGTGCCATTGGAAACAGTGTCACCAGATGACTTCAAGAGGCTTTGAGATTTGGACTAGCATCACTGTTTCGACTTCCGGTCCAGTGAGGAGCATCGGATTTTGTTTCCCTGAGCCACATTTTAAAGCTGTGGGAGAAAGCTCTCCCATCTAAAAACGTCCTATTTGTCAGCACAGTTAAAACAAAGGGTGTTTTTCACTCAGTGCACAATTTAATCTTTTTACTTTTTGACTTTGATTACTTTAATCAAAACTTATAACCCGCTCCCTCCTGCCAAATGGCAGCTCAGGGCGACGAACAGCAGAAGATAAAAACTGTGGCACTCATTTGAAGGGGAAGTTGTGAAGGTGAGTGGCATTTGAAGGGGAAGTTGTGAAGGTCAGACTAGATTACTGCAACGCGGTCTACGTGAGGCTACCCTTGGTGGCGGCCCGGAGGCTGCAGCTAGTGCAGAATGCGGCGGCCTGTCTCCTGACTGGGATGGGCTGGTGCGAGCACATAACACCTGTGCTCCGTTCTCTGCACTGGCTGCCAGTGACTTACTGGGCCCAATTCAAGGTGTTGGTGCTTACCTTTAAAGCCCTAAATGACCTTGGCCCAACATACCTCAGAGACCGCCTCAACCCTCAGGTTCTGGATCGGCCCCTACGGTCATCGGGGAGTGCCCTCCTGCTGGTCCCCTGAGTGTCTTGGGTGTCAACCATGTGGAAGAGGGCATTCTTGGTGGCCGCACCACAACTGTGGAATGCCCTCCAATCGGAGGTCCATCTGTCTGCAGACCTCCCCTCTTTTAGTAGACAATGTAAGACCTGGCTGTTCCACCTGGCCTTTTGAAAGGGGGAAGGGGAGGGTGGGGTGGGGGCTTGTTAGATGGGATATTATTGCTGCTTTTATGTATTATTGTTTTAAATGGTTTTTAGATGTTTTATGCATTTTATTGTTCTATGCCATCCCAAGCTGCCTGTGGCAGGAGGGGGTAGCATAAAAGTTGAATAAATAAATAAATATAAATAAATATTTTTTTTAAAAAGGATTGATACATTTTTATAGGATTAAGGTGAGAAGGTAGACATTGGGCAGGGGATGAGACCTCTGACTGCCAAGGCGTGTGTCAGGTGCCAAGGGTCAGGCATGAAGGGAGAGTAGGTACAAGATCAGTTCCCAGGTCTCAGGTCTAGATGAATCATGCAGGATCAGTTCTAGCAGCTCAGGTCTAGGTGAGTGGGTGCATGGTCAGGGTCTAGACACGGGGGGAACAGACACACAGCACAGACCAGGGGGATGGATGGACGCAAGTCAGGAGGATGGACTGGACAGACAGGTGCAGATCAGGACAGACTGGACAAATGCGGATCAGGATGAACAGAAGCTGATCAGGATAGATCAGAAGGAACAGATACAGGGTGGGCATCAGAAAGAATGGCCTCCAGCTGGTCCAAGGCACATACAGGGTCTGGGGAGGGAGAGGGGCAGAACCAGTCCAAGGGTGCATGAGACAAAAAGGAGGAAACATACAGACAGGTGGAACAGGAACCAGGAAGTGAGACAGATGATCCACCCAGTTTTCTGTGACTACTGGCTGGCCTTATATACAGGCCAGCAGCCAACCAGGAAGCTAGGGGTGTAGAGCAAGGCTGGGGAGTGGTGTGGCTTGACCAGCATAGCGGTAAAGCTTTCAGTGCTAGGCCCTGGGCCCTGGCAAGAGTGCCTCTATGGTGTGGAGGGGCCAGCCACTGCGCTCAGGGAATGAAGGGTACCCGTTCAAGCCTGGCCCGTTACAGGATGGGAGTGAATAGCTGGTAGAGGATCACTCCATTATGACCTGTGGTGCACTTCTCTGAAGCAACTCAAAGTGGCCACTGTCAGAGATGGAATTCTGGGGAACATGGACCATGGGGTCAGACCCAGTATGGTACTTCCTGGACAGATAGGATTCAACTAACTTGTCCCTTCTCTTCCTTCTCTTGGATATGCAAGTCATCATCAATGCATTCAGAGTCTGGGATCAGAGATGAAGGGGGTCATCTGTAAAGTCTTGTCTTGTCTTGCTTTGTTGAAATGCCCAGTTTTAACATACATTTTCTTATGGGTGTGAGAAAAAGCGGTACAGTTTTGCAGTCACTCTCCCTTTGTTGTTTATTATTATTATTATTATTATTATTATTATTATTATTAACAACAAGCATTTATATAGCACAAGAAATGTACCTGGCACTTTACAAAGTAATGGAATAGACACAGTCCCTGCCCTAGGCCTTACAATCTGAGAGACAGGGGGAGGGGGGAGACGAAGGAAGGGGAACAGAGGGAGAGACAAGGGGTGTAACATTCACGAAGATATGAGGTCCCAGATGCATGTGCTTGGCTTGGTTACATCGAGAATGATAGCTGGCTGGTTTGTGTGGTGAGGATATGAGTACATAGACCTCAGGTAACAGATTGTACTGGATGGAGGGTATCAGCAGGAGTTAGGTTTGGGGAGTGAGGACTCCGAGGAGTCGGGGAGGGCAGAGCGGAAGAGGTGGGACTAGAGGAGGGATTTGAAGGTACGAAAGGAGGGGGCAAGGCGGATGTGGACAGGGAGGGAGTTCCAGGCATGGGGGGTGGCTAGGGAGAAGGGATGAAGGCAGTTAGGGGAGCAGGGGAGGCGTGAGAGGGTGAGAGAGGGGACAGAGGAGGAGCGGAGTTCACGGACTGGAGTACAGAGGGAAATTAGCTCAGAGAGGTAGGGGGGAGCAAGGTTGTGAAGAGCTTTATAGGTAAAGACTAGGACCTTGGGCAGGATTCGTTCAGGAAGGGGAAGCCAGTGAAGTGAAGAGAGGAGGGGCTGCACATGGTCGAAGCGACGGGCGAGGTGGATGACCCTGGCAGCAGAGTTTTGGATGGAGATAAGGGGAGA
>QEPC01014205.1:19667-33284 GCA_003113815.1 Sphenodon punctatus
GCTGTCTTATCAACTCCTTATCCTTGGTTGTTGGTATTGGCTCAATGTTATCCATCAGCGGCACAAGGTTTAGCTCTTCCATTACAGCCCTCACCTCCGCCAGCCAAGATTTCTCCCCCCTTGGACACCCCACCATCCCCAGATAGAGGCGTTTTGGGAAACGATCTGGTTGAAGAGACTTCACCTTCAGCCAGTAACTCAGGGCCTTAAATTTTGCCATTGCTGCCACATTCAACACCACTGTCTCCATTCTGACTGCTGCTCGCAGGGTAGATTTCTGAACCCCTAGTAGTTTTTTTATGAGGGCTGCGTGTATCACCTCCAGCGTCTCACAAAACTTCCTCTCCAATCCCCATATCTCTGCCCCATATAGAAGTATGGCATCTAACTTCATTTCCAGCACCCTCAAAGCTTCCAGACAAGCACATTTCCCCGTGCGATTGTAAAACGACAGAATCGCCCCTCCCACCTGCTCAGCCTTCAGCTTTATTTTATGGATGTGATCACACCATGTCAAGGCTTTGTTGAAGGTGACTCCCAGGTATGTAATGGACTTTACTGTCTCCAATTTCTCTTTGCCAAGGACCCACCCAGCCTTCTTCCTGGTTCCAAAAATCGTCGTTTTGGATTTGGGTACACTTATTTTCAGCTCCAGACACTGTCTTTCAGCCTCAGTTCCCCATCTATAAAATGGGAATAATAATGACCTCACTCACACGGTTGTTGTGAGAGAACTAGACAAAGATTGTAAAGCACTTCGAGCACTGAAAATACTACATAAATGATTATCAACAGTACCATTCTTCTTTTTGCACACAGGGAGCTGAGGTACAAGAGCCTGAGGCCATTTTTAAACAAGCACAGCTGGGTGTGTGTGGTCCGTGGCCACTGAGTAGAACATCCATGGAGTGTCTACTCAGGTGGAGTGCGTGGGGGGGATTCTAACAGGCAGCTCCCTGGGTGGGCACCATGGCAGCTCCCACGCACTCCCCCTGCCACGGACCATGGGGAGGGGGAAGTAGCACGGCCGGTCTTTGAAATAGACCTGTCCGGGCTTAGCACTGGGGAACCTGGGCTCTTCAGCACTCCTGGTCAGTTCCTGAGCCTTGCAAGGACTGTTTCCCCACCCACAATGCCTCTAAACAGTGGACCACTCAGCTGACATAGCTGGGGATGTGTGGGCATCAGCTTCCATGTACTTTTTTGGCTTCCCCCACAAGATGCGCTCCGGCTTTTTTGCTAATGCTCCATAAGTGGTCAAGAGTGGGTGATTTGTGGGTCACGGGAGTGCACCCACTCACCCACCCACTACCTTCACATGGGCATTCGCGTGGGTGGTTGATGGGTGGAGATGGGTGGTTGCATCTTGTTTAAAAATGGCCTAAGTGACTTGCCGAAGTTTACACAGGAACTCTGTGGTAGAACAGGGGAGTGATATGTGAACCAAGGCCTGCCAAATATCAGACTAGTACCCTAGTAACTAGCTAGCTATACTCTCCTTCCTATAAGGAAAGGTTGAAAGAAATGGGTATGATTTGCCTACAGGAGAGAAGATTAGTGGGAGACATGATAGCAGTCTTCAAAAATCTAAAGGACTATCACAAAGAAAATGGCAAAGAACAGTTTTCAATTGACACACAGGGCAAGACTAGATTACAAGGTAGATTTCAGTTAAATATCAGAAGAAATTTATTAAGAGTAAGAGTTGTTCGGAAATCTAACAAGTTGCCTAGGGAGGTCTAAGGTTCTCTGAGCTTTTCAAAAAAGGCGGGACAGTCATCTGTCAGGGATGCTGTAGCTGTGTAGGGGGATTTCAGTTAAATATCAGGGGGGAAATCCTAACCATAAGAGCAATTCAGCAATGGAACAAGTTGCCTAGGGAGGCTGTAGGCTCTTCATCGCAAACAGAGGCTGGACAACTATCTGTTAGGGATGTTGCACCTGCATCAAAGGATGTTTTTAAACAAGCAAGGCTGAAGGGGGCGGAGGTGTCCACGGTCAGTGAGTGGCACTGCCACAGGTGGAGTGTGTGGGGAGCGATTTTAACGGACAGCTCCCAGCATGGCTACCGTGGCAGCCGCCTCATACTCTCCTGCCACCGACCATGGGGAGGAGGAAGCGCGCTTGGCTAGCCTTTGAAATGGACGTGTTCTGGCATAAATGCTGGGGGACCTGGAACCTCCAGCATTTGTGGTCAGTTCCTATGACTTGCAAAAAGGCCATGTCACCCACCCACAGTGCTTATGAGTGGCAAGCTGGTCTTCTGGTGTGGCTGACTGCCGTCATTCATATGAGCAGGAGTTGCGTGGCCTCTGGTTGCTGTGCACCTTTTTGGCTTGTCCTGCATTAGGGTTGGATCGAGAACCATTTCCGGTTCTCGCAAGATTCTCACAAGAATTGAGAAATGTTAAAGAGATTCTCCCCCCCGCTTTATTTTTCACATTTAATACCCGCCCCTCCTGCCTTCGGCAGCACAGGAAGGCTTATAAAACAATATAAAACAACCACCACTTCAAAAAATCAATTTACCCACCCCCGCGCCCATCAACCCCATACCATTCTATTGAGCCCCTCCACCAAACACCTGGCGGAACAAGCAGGTCTTACACTGCTGCCTCCGGAAGGTGAGCAGATCCGCGAAGAGGCAGACCTCTGCTGGAAGCAAGTTCCACAGCAATGGAGCAGGTGCCAAGAACACCCTCCTCACAGTGACCACCCAACTAAGTGCAGGACCTCCAGGAGGTTGCCCCCAGACAACTGCAGGGGCCACCCCAAGGTATGGGGGGGGTGACGCGATCCCTCAGGTAGGTAGAACCCAGACCATTTAGGGTGTTATAGGTTAACACCAGCACCTTGAATCAGGCCCAGAAGACTATAGCCAGTGCAGTGCACAAAGTACCAGAGTAATGTGCTCACGATGACCCATCCCCGTAAGCAGATGGGCCTCCGTATCTGCACCAGCTGCAGTCTCTGGACCATCACCATGGGCAATTCTACATGGAGTGCATTGCAGTAGTCCAGTCTCGAGTTAACAAATGCATGGATGACAGTGGCAAGGCCAAAATATATGGCCAGAGCCATATTACCAGATGTAATTGATGAAAGGAGCTCTAGCCACATCTGCTACCTGGACATCAAGGCACAGCTGGGGGTCCAGGAGAATTCCAAGGCTCTGAACCTGAGAGACCAAGGGAAGGCACATCCCATCATTGATGGGCATCCCACCTTCCCCCAGATCACTGACCCTGCCACTGAGCATCACCTCCACCATATCAGGATTCAGCTCCAGTCAACTCAGCCTCATCCAGTCCCCCACAGCTGCCAGAAATGAGGAAAGCACCGTGACTGCTGGGTGTCACGCCACCGTACTGTGGCTCCTGGTGGCAGAGGCGCATGTGGAGGGAGGTGGGACATCGACTCATATAGGAGGGACATGGGGATGCAACACCACGGAGGGGGTCCAGCAGCGACCCTGGATGAGGACCTACTGGATCAGAGCGGTGAACGGCTGGAACAGGCCCCAGCCCAGGCTCCGCTGACAGAAGGATTACATGCCCCGATGCAGCACACGATTAGCGGAGCACCGGGGAACACAGGGGGGCAGGGCCTGAGTCCTGGCTGGTCCAATCACGCCTCTCTCTCAGCCATAAGGAAACCGGTGGGACAGCAAAGCCCCGCCGGTAATCACTAGAGAGGGTGGCCCCCTTCCTGGATCTTGGGTGTCCTCCTGGACTCTTCCAAGCTTTCTAGTGTTCTTGTGCCTGACTTTGACCCTTACCCTGTGTGAGAGTTGCGGTGGATTGAGTGAGTACATGAGTTATCCTTGTTGCCTCGTTCCTGCACACCCCTGTGTTCCTCTCCTTCCCAGAGCCTCATTTCCCCTCTCCCTTGTCCTTGCGTGACCGCCCCCCCTTTCCCCGTTTGGATCTCATGTTTCCCCCACTCCTGGAAAGCCTGGGTTCCATACTCCCACACTCTCCAGAGCACTGTACCCTGGATGTTGTGAGTCAAGTGAGTGTGGTACATGCGTGGACGTGTTCCTAACCTCTCCCCTGGGCAGACTCCACCTCTTCTTCCCTGTGATGATCTGGGTTGCTCTTGTAACTTGAGAGAAAGTCCAACCATGATCCTGAAGGAATTACCACCCATGTGGGATTCCCCGAGACAGGAACCCCTGCCCAGGCCTATTCCTTTCCCCCCTACCCTTTCCTACCCACTTACCCCTACCCACCTAACACCGGGCCTGGGGGTTGGATTAAAAATTTGAGAGACAAAGCTGGGTGTCATCAGCATAGTGATGACACTGAACCCCAAGTCTGCGCATGACCTTGCCCAGCGGCTGCATATACTCATTGAACAGGAACGGGCACAGAACGGAGCCCTGCAGAACTCAACAGGAAAGGCCCCTGGGGGATGATGAACAATCCCACAGTAACACCCACTGAGCTCTTCCAGCTAGGAAGGAACAGAACCATTGAAAATCTTGGTAACATTCTGAGAATCTTGAGAAAATCCCATGACCGGTCTGTGCATGCGCAAAATGGCCACCGGGGCCATTCTGAGCATGCATGGACCATTTCCAAAGGTCCATCATCGATGCTGATAGCATAATNATATTATAATTTTAAATTTTTTTTAAAAAAAACAACTATATTTTTATTGAATGTTGTTCACTGCCCCAGGCTGCCCTGAGGGCAGGAGGGGCAGGATATAAATTTTAAATAAATAAATAAATAAATGTAAATGGCTGCATATAGATGTTAAACAAGAGGGGGACAGAATGGCACTGTTTACATTTAAGTAGATAGAAACCATTCCTGTAACAGGAGGATTAAGGTCTGTCTGGGCTCAGGGATGGGGAGCTTTTGGCTGCTGAGTAGGTGGATAGATTGAGGGGAGGATTGTTGGAGATGGCACTAGGCTTGGACACTGTTATTACATAGCACAATGTTCTTGCATATTGGCTTGTATTTGCATCCAAAACAATTTTGCCATTGTTTTTTTGTTTCTGTTTATTGTCCTACAAGATTATCAGAGGCTAACCACTGTGCCAGAATCATTGGGGGAAAAACAAGACGGTTTTCAAAAACTCCAGTTTTAAAATGGAAACTTGGCATGTTCTGCAGACACATTGAACTTCGAAAAACCAATGACCATGGCCTCCCCTACACATTGTGCTCAAGCTGTCTCCAAAGTGTGTGAATGTTTAAATCCCTGCAGCTGATAAAAAGGCAAGGAGAAAACCATAGGGTGCAATGAGCTGCGAGGGTCTGATCCCTGTGGGGCCAGCATGTGGAGCTGGGCAGATGGTTATGGGGAAGCTGGGTGGGCCTGCTGTTGTCCTGTCTCCTGGTCAGGCAGCAGGATCCTGACCATGGTGGTGGCCAGTAAAGGTGATATGAGGGGCGAGGGGGTCTATAGCCCTACACATCAGCAGAGCAGAATTCTAACCTGGGACCTGCAGAGGACAGAGTCCAACATCAAGTGAGCTCCAGTACAGGGATGGATCTTTGGAAAGGGGTTTGAGAGGGTGGAACTGTCCTGCCTGAATATGGATTATTACCCCACTTCTCAAATCCCATTGAAATCTCCCTCCCAGACCTTGACTTTCTATACATGTTCCTCACTCAGATGGACTGTTGTGCCATCTTGTTCTCTGGCTTCCTTCTTGGATGGTATTGATAGGATGTGGATAAGCACTTAATGATGATTCATGAGCCCTACTAGGGTTGCCCCCTTCCCTGTGGCTTTGACCCATAAAGAAATGGATGGGGTCATGATGGAACAGGGGTGTGAAATTCAATTTTGTTAATAACTAAAAGGAAATTTTGGATTTTCTTTTTTGTTATTGTAAAAACGAAAACATCAAATAGTAATAATGAAAGCAAAAATGAAAATGAATTTTTGTTTTTGAAATAATGGGAAAAACATATTTGTGGCTATAACATTTTTGTTTCTTATTAAATTCTGATAAAACCTGGAGAGATTGTACCCCCAACAGAGAGAGCTATGTGTACCAAACATCGGAAAGATTGGATAAAGGAAACTTATTTCATAAGCAATTGAATGTTGTGATTTTATTAAAAGCTCCATACACATTCCTAGCTAAAACTTTATCTTCTGTTCAATTTACAAGAAACCTGGAAATATTATGTCCCTCCACAAGATTACCAATTCTGCCAAATTTCAGAAATATTGGATTAAGGGTCCTGATTTTATCAGCCATTAACTTGAAAATGCATTTCCGACTACCATTTTTATATTCCACCCTGTTTACAAAATGTATCTGACACCTTTCCTGTCATCTCTGTCAAACAACAGGACCCCAATGTTATAAGCAACTGAAATTGTCCCCTGAAGACCATTATTCAGATAAATAGCAGCACATGCAGTGCCAGTCAGAGGCAGGCATCTGGCATGACAGGGGGTGGGAGGCTGTAGGAGGGAATTCAACCCAACAGCCTGACAGACACTGTCACTGGCCAATTACTGCATGCTTCTAGCTTTACAGGACCAAATCGGTGGTGGCTTTGAAGCAGCCCTGAGTCAGGCATAGAAGGGAAATAACTGGGACTTTATGGATAGCATCCCAGAAATCAGGAGACATGGTTTACATGTCCATGCTGGCCAATTATCATCACAATTACATCCTGCAGCACTGTGACAGAGGACATAAGAAAATCTCTATTGGCTCTTTCCTAAACAGATGCTTCCGACTTCCCAGTAACAAGTGGGGGAGAGAAGTTGGGATGGTCACAGCACAGAATGAGGATATTTGGTTGACATTTCTGCTTGCCAATTGGCATCACAAACAGATCTTATACAACAGTGACACGTAAGAGAATCCCTGGTATAGGCTCATTTGCTGTGTATGCTGTGCAGGCTTATAAAATTAGGAACCTTTACCACATCTTTCTGATTTAGTAAAGATGATCCTGAAGGTGGAAGATACAGATATGACAAATTTCATGTACACTGGTTGGAATAAAAAGTTGTTACAGTCAGACATACATTTATAAGTTATCGCTTATACCACTAAGACCCTTTATCCAATACGTCTGACAGTTGTCATAGATAGTAAACATGGGGAGGGGTATAAACTTGCCAAGTTTCATCCTCATTAGATAGGAGACAAAGAATTTATAGTCATGAATGTATATGCAGATTTTTGCAAAATAATACAATTCAACTGTTTATAAAATCAGATTCCTTTATCCAATATTTCTGAATGTTGGTACACATAATGACTTCCATTGGAGATACCATCCTTCCAAGTTTCATCCAAATATAATGAAAAACAAAAATGTTAAAGTCTAAAATGTGTTTTCCTTTGAAACCAATGGAAACTTAAAGCAAATGAAAAACGGAAACAAAATTTTGATATTTATGAAAAAGAAAATGAAAGATTTAAATAACAAAAACAAAAAATTAAAACAAAAAATGACATAGGTCCCTGGTTCACACTTCTATAATGGAAGGTAGTAGGGATGGGCGAACAGATCGCGGTTCGGGTTCGGCCATTCGGTTCGGCTGCGTTCGGTTCGGCCGTTCTGTTCAGCTACGTTCGGTTCATCCGTTCAGTTCGGCAGTTCAGTTAGTTCACCGGGTTCGGGTTCGGCTGTTCTGTTCGGCCATTTGGCCGTTCAGTTCGGCCATTCAGAAAATGTTATGGGTGGTTTTTTTGTTATTTATATGGTTTTTTGGTTTTTTATTANCAAGCCACACAGAGGCACACTAGCAATACCAGTAAAGGATGTGCTATAGGTACCTGGCTTAGAGGGAGGACTCCTATCTGTTAAACGCCTAACAGAGAAAGGGCTCACTCTAAGGGGTGATTCACCCCAGCTGTGCTGAGGAGAGAAGTGGCATGGAGACCTGGGACAGGCATGTAACCCAGGGGAGTAGGTGGGTCAGGGTGCGCATCGGCAGGAGGCTCACTCTCTCCTGACTGATCCGGCCCAGCTCCCTGCAGCTGCAGCAGGGGGACTGGGCCCAGCTCCAGGAGATCATGTGGGACTGGTGGAGTCAGCAGTCCTATGGGCCCCCCCTGCCACTGTGGCTGGGTGATTATGCAGCCCAGCGGGACTGAGAAGGAGTAAATGCGGTGGCTGCTGCGGACATTGTTGTGGAAAGTCTTCCAGGTGAAACCCGGTCTGGAGACAGAGTTACAGCCTGGGCCACTCTGATGGGACCCTGGAAGTTAGGAGAGCCACCTGCCGAGCTCGGCAAGCATCTCTTGAGCTCTGAGCAGGTAGAGGTCAGGATGGGGATGTGCAAGACAGCAGTGGAGTAGGTGCCTCTTTGTTCCTCCTGGGATTTTCTATTGTCATTTACTAGGAGGGTGCTGGATAGAAACGATGGTGTTTTCATACGTGACAGTGGCTGGCTTTAGCGTGATTTACTTCATGGGCCCCCATCACATAAGTTTGCATGCAAGAGATGTTACCATGGGCTGGATCCTGATGGTGATGGTGGCTAGCCCGGGCTGTGACTCGGGGAAGTCCCAGAGTCACAGCCTGGGCTGGCCACCACCACCATCAGGATCCTGCTGCCCAATCAGGAGTAAAGCGGCTTTCATGTTTGAAAGCCTTCTTTTATCGCCGTGGTCTGGTGGGGCCAGGGGGCTGAGCATCATGGTGGCTGTCATGAATTTTGGTTCCCCTTCTTAGTACCTCATGGTCCCATGATTTTTTTATGATTTTATTTTTCTTTTGTGGCTGTAAAGAGTTGAAATACAAAAACAAGTGAAGCACTTGAGGTACTGTGGAGTAGGAGGCTGCACATTATGAGGGATGCTAAGGGTAATATTGAAAAACTATAAAGNTTGTCTAGCTAGGGAGATAGCCGAGGAGAGGGAGGAGAGGGAGAATTTGTAGTGGAGGAAGTCAGGGAGGGAGTGGGATTTGTGCCAGAGGCGTTCGGCAGCCAGGGTGCAGGAGCAGAGGTAGCAGATGGTAGGGGTGAGCCAGGGGCGGAGGTTTGGGGGCTGGACGGGGCCTGAAGAGAGGGGGGCAGAGAGTCAAGGGTCGAGGAGAGAGAGGTTTTGAGAGCGGAGATGGCAGAGTCAGGGGAGGAGGAGGAGTAAAGTATTAAAATACTTTTTATACGCCAGCTCTCTTGATAGCACACATAGGCAGTGACAGAAAATATCAGAATATTCCTTGTGTTCCAAAGACTTATGAAAATATCCTTTAGAATTGTGTATATTTGAAAAAAGTAGAGTTCCAGTGAAATTTAGGGGATCACGAGTATGTGGCCTAACTATTGTCATCACTCGGTGTTGAAATTTGGACACTGACAATTTGAAATAGTCAATGTACCACCCTATACCAAGAACACTTCTGAAAAATGTGAAGCAGCAGCAGAGAAACTTCACTCCTACGAAGGCTAGATCCTTCTTCCTGCAGGTCTCCATGGGCTGGAGCATTATCTGGGATGGAAGGAGGGGTGGCCTTCTACTAGGAGGTGTGATCAGCAGCCTGGAAATACTTTGAGTGTTTTCAGATGGACCCAGGGCTCGACACCCCCAGACCTGCTTCAGGGATGGCCAGCCCCACATCCCCCACATCGAGCCCTGCCTGGACTGGGTTGACATGGACCTGGCAGCTTCGCAGCCCACGGTCACCCGGCATGGTGCCCTCTCCCTCACATCATAGAGTTGCAGGTGGATCGCTTGATGCTCTTGGCTGCCATCTGCATGGCATTGCCAAGGACAATCACCAGCCGAGAGCAGAGCTGCAGTGCCTATCTGCTGAGTAGAATGGACTACAACTCTGCCTCAAGCTGATGCCCTGGATTTGGGCGACCCGCTCTGCTGGCGGTGCTCTGGGATGTTTCAGCCTGCTCTGCTTCTGCTCTATCTGCACATCTGATGGTGCACCTTTAGATGGAAGGGCCACCTGGGGGTGAGGTGGAGCAGAGACGGGATTGCCATCCATCTGTTTATACACAATATGGCTGACTGGTTGATAGTAAATTGCAAGCAGACTGGAGTACATGGGTATGGGAATCTGCTGGGAGCTGAAAGGTAGGCACTTGTGGACCAGAAACAGACTGTGGGCTGGAAATTCTCTTCCCTTGATGAAAAGGGTAGTGCTGCCTATCAGGTATGCTCAAGGTCAGGACAACCAACTGGTAAATGTGCCATTGGTTTTTAGGAGATAACCATTGGCTTGGCTTGGCTTCTGTTGGGATTGGAAAGCTTTTCCTTCTAGTGGGTCAGTTTTAAAATTAGTGCAAACTCCATAGACCAGATAGGATCATGGATCTGCTATGCCATGGATTCATCCCCTATCCGTGAGTGCACACATTAATCCCTACTCCCTCCCAAGGTCACTCTTTCAGTGCTTTGGGTTAGGAATTGGATCCTTGGGATGGATCCAGAAACTGGGAAGGGGCCAGATAAAAAAATAACCATGGGACAGATTTGGCCAGAGGTCCCATCCCTGGCTTATGCAAAGAAAAGGAAGTAGCAGCTTACTGGCCACACTGCAAGGTAGAACGTGTCGTCTACTCCCGCTGCCTGGACCTCCTCTCTGCCAACTCATCCCTGGACCCTCTCCAATCCGGCTTCCGCCCCCTCCACTCTACTGNGGCTGAACTCTGAACTTCCGAACTGTGTTCGCCCATCCCTAGAAGGTAGTGGGACAAAAAGGTTCTTCTTCCCTTCCCTGCTGAAGTGTAGTGCTGTAGATCCACTTGCCCCCCAGATCAGCGTTACTGTTACCACTTACCCACTCTGGCAGAGTGCACTTCCTGAGTGATATTTGCTATGACTGCATCGTGACGCATGGCACATCCAACCCATGTCAATCAGGGAATCTTCCATTTGAAGTTGATGGGGCAGTGGCTGACTTGAACTCTTCTGACCAGAGCTGACTAGGTAGAATGGCAGAAATGAGGCATCACAGCAGGTGTAGTGTTGCGAGGGAGGGTGGGGGCAGAATTAAGGAAGGGAGTATCCCTTGTATCTCTAGTTTAGGGCAGAGGGCTTGTTCCCTCCACCCCCTCCTTTTTGACTCCCATATCATTATTCAGGGTTTCCCGTTGGATTGCTTCTCTCAAACCACATTCTTTTACCCTTAGCTTTACTGAAACTCTGCAAGGAAGCTTTGCAGCTGCTGATGGAAAGCCACAGTGATTTAATAGGTCTTTTTCTGCTTCTCTGCAGGATTTAATATAGAAGGGGAACATAAGGACTTAGGTCATTTGATTTTATATGTTTCCTCACATGCTCTCCCAGGCTGTTATCTGTCTCAAAAGAGGAGAGAAATTGCAATGGTGAACACCACAGAGCAGAGCCCAATATCTGAAGGTTTCCTCAAAAGCAAAGGCCTGAGGGATTTGGAACACTCAGGAGAAATGGGATTACAGTAGGTGGACAATTCTAAACTCCAGCCCAGTGGTTCTTATCATCTTGAGGTTTCTGCGCGGCCTCATTTTATTTCCTGGTGCCTGAGTCTTTGCTTCATTGCCATCATTGCTGGAGATCTGAGTAGGGTGCCAGAGAAACCAAACTGCTTCCGCAGTCCTAGAAGAGGTCATGTCAACTAGTGGTTGAAGTGCATTTCATACAATTTTGTGATGTGGAAAAGCTTCTTTGAAGGTTCTTGTGGCAAATCTGTTTGTGCTGTTACAAAGAGGCTCCATAATTTCAAAACTTTATTCTGAGCCTTAAGAGGGTTGGTGGCTTTTCAAGGTGAAATCGTGATTGGCTGAACATTTCGTTGAAGAAAAAAAAAAAAGTCTGTAGATCTCATGTTGCAGAGAAATCCTTGGATTTTCAAGAAACAAAAACGTTAAAATTTACATGCCAGAAGGCACTTTAAAAAAAATAATCTAATTTTAAGGTCATTATTTGTTGTCAAGGCCAGTATCAAAAAAAGGATTAGATAAGTTCTTGGAGGATAGGCCCATTGATGACTAATAGTCAATTAGGTTGGAGGATGTAACTGTCAGGAGCTGGGAGTGATAAACAGCAGGGAATGGATCACTCCCTGTTGGGTTCTTTTCCAAAGAGACTGAGAACAGCCACTGTTGGAGACACTTTTGGGCTCAATTGACCATAGCTATGACCCAGTCTGGCACGTTATATGTTCTCATCATCTTATTGATGGGTCTAGAAGCACATGGCTGCATGAGAATTTGTTTCTGCCAGTATGATCCATCTGTTGAACACTTGAGGGACTAACTCCTGGGTAAGTGTTTTGTGAATTTTGTCTGGTACTTATTTTAATTATTTCTGTGTTTTAAATTCCCTTTTAGCAAGTTAGTAAATTCCCTTTACTGAAAATTAGCCAGATGAAGCTATAATTGCAAATGTTTACAATGCCTGAAAAGAAATTCAGAAATACCAAGGTTTCCAAAATCTTAAGTTAGAGTTGTAGTTCAGATGACTTTTATTGAAGCAACTTCTGTTTGTGAGAATACACATGCTTTCTCATGAGTAAAACTCACAAACTCAAGTAGCAGGTCCAAAATCTGAGTGAGCACAAGTCCTAGTGCAAGTTCTTTGTGAAAGAGAAACAAACAAAAAATCATTGTGCATGTGCAAATGGCCACTGGCTGTTTTCTGCATTCAAAATGGTGACCGCCTTTAACCAAAATGGTGGCAATAGAATCACCACCATTTTGGTTAAGGTCAGCAGATTGTGCACATGCAAAATGGCCACACCCTTAACAAAAATGGCAGCAATGCTATTGCTGTCATTTTGGTGGTGGTGGTGGGAATCCATTTTGCACATGCGCAAAACAGTTTGCTGTCCATTTTTCACATGTGGAATGATTATTTTTTTCCTAGCTGAGAACTCAACGAACCAAGCCCACGTCTTGGTTCATCCCAGGACAAACCACGAACTGGGATCTTGATGAGAATTCTTGCTTTTGAGAGCTCTCATTTCAGCCCTAGTTAGAAGAACCCTTTTAAGTCTCTTGAGTTAATAGAGAAGGTAGGTTATTATATATGTATCCCTGTCATGATGTCTGGCCTTTTGCTGAACAGAGTTATATATTGATCAGTGTCCCCTACTCCACTACTGAGCTCCTTAAATCCCAGTGCTATTGGAAAAAAGATGAGTGGTGGCACAGTTATGGTTCTTCTTCTTCTTCTTCTTCTTCTTCTTATTATTATTATTATTATTATTATTATTATTATTATTATTTTATTATAAACATTTATATAGCACCAGTCGTGTGACCTGGTGCTGTACAGAACATAGAACTAGACGCGGTCCCTGCCGGTGGCTTACAATCTAAAAGACAAAGGGGGGGAGACAGGGAGAGGGGACAGTGGGAGAGACAGGGGAGAAGACAAACAAACGTTCAAGCGGATGCGAAGTCTCAGGTGCATATGCTTGGCTTGGTTACAAAGAGATTGGTGGCAGCAGTTTGCAGAGGAGGGCAGACAGTAAGTGTACGGGGAAAGACTAGCAGGCATTGGGAAAGGCAGCAAGGAAAAGATGGGTCTTGAGGAGGGATTTGAAGGAGCGGAGGGAGGAGGCAAGGTGGATGTGGGCAAGGAGGGAGTTCCAGGCATGGGGGGCAGCGAGGGAGAAGGGTCGATGGTGGTTAGGTGAGCAGGAGAAATGAGGGAGAGTGAGGGAGGGGACAACGGAAGAG
>QEPC01014205.1:55603-127924 GCA_003113815.1 Sphenodon punctatus
GCTGCACGTCTGTTGTGCTGCCGCGGCCCGCGATGGTGCGGCCCGGTTCCGGCCCGTGGTCCCGTTCCCGGCACGTCTGTTTGGGTCGTTTTCCCACCCCCGGGCGTGGTTGCGCTGTTCACCCCCCCTGGTGGTTCACTGTGGTGAACCGGCCGCCCGTAACGTCTGAAAATACCCAAAGTTTCATAAATGTATCCCGATCTCTATGTTTCTCTCTTCCTTGTCTCTCATCTCTTATTCATCCTGGATTGTAAACCCCTTGCGGTAGGGGCCTGTCTGTACTCATGATGACTGTTCAGTGCCAAGCACGTTGTTGGTCCTATATAAATAAATAACAAAATTAATAATAATAATAATAATAATAATAATAATAATAATAATAATAATAAATGATCGACCATTGATTATGAAATGGGAGGGATTAGTCTTCTCTTATGCAACTAAAATTCCAGCTGAAATCAGTTAGATTTGTTCCCCATTAGCTCTTGATAATAAGGAAATAGTTTGAATGACCTAGCTGGTTATTTTCTATATTCTATTTCTCTTGTCTTTTGTTTGATGTATGATAGTATGGAATAAAAGGTCAAACTGTGATCAGGAGAAACATAATAACCTCACGTACCAGGAACATTTCTTCTAGCCTGACAAATGAACATCATTGGTTCTGAAGATTCCCTGCAGCACATGACCCCCCCTTTGACCTCATGGTCAATAAATAATGCATTCTTGCAGAAGTAATTGAACTGCCTTGTTTTGTAGAGAAAATTCTTTGTACCATAATGTGTGATCCACAAGACAGTGAAAGATGACTTTACAGAGAAACACCAGTCTTGCTATTCTTAGAGTTGAAGAAAGGTTTCCTTTACAAGCTTTCCTTTGACCTCTGCCCAACTATGCCAGAAACAAACTGATCCATCTGATATTTTGAATTTCTGGACCGTAGGTTGGGCATTTTCAATTTGGAATAAGCTGGGCAAAGTGAATGGAAGAAAAAGGATTTCAAAAACTGGAGAAAAAATGTTTGTTCCAGAATGCCTTGGGAGAGTAATACCAAATTTGCTTAAATGTGTCAATACCAGCAATGGTAGCTAGATCAAAATACTTGAAACAAGGGGCAGTAGGGAACTGTAGTGTTTTGAAAGAAGGGGGCATCAATTATGTTTTGCCAAACTATGGGACTCTGATAAGGGATGCCCATTTAACTCTATGGAGTTGTGCTGCTCTGAAATAAGGATGTTACCTAAAAATAAAGGGCATTTGCCAACCTTAATCCCAATAGACAGTGGTTCCTTAAGCTTAGTTTCCGATAGAGATGGAAACTGAATGTTAGCAATTGTTTTCAGATGTTGTTACAGGACCGCTCCTGGCCTCTGTGTCTGATGTGTCAGTTTCTCCCTTTCCCAGTCAAGACCTTGACACAACAATCTTCCAGTTTACCTTTGCCCAATCTCTTTCAGATCCCTACAGCAGTTGATGTACCTTTCTATGCCTTCAGGGTCTCAATAGAGCCTTCTCAAAGACCCCAGACCAGTCCTTACATTTTCCAGACTCTGGCCCAAAATCTAATCAGGGCTAAATCAAACTAAATTTCTATTAGTTTTCAGCCTTTTTCTAGACTGTTTTCTTCTGGATTCCCTTTACCAATTCTACCTTTATCCTTCCATACTGGTGTGTGTTTGTGGGGAGCTTATTCAGCACCAGTAATTGTGGTGTCTTTTCCCAGTGCACAGAACAGAACTGAAATTTCTCTGCCAAAGACCAATCCAATCCTTCACAAATACATACATAAGGCAATTTAAAAAAAAAAAAAATATAACCTAAATAATTTAGAAACTTAAGGTCTGTTTTGAAGAGCAGTTTGGGTAGTTACTTACCAGCTAGGTAAGTTGCCAGATAAAAATTTCTGACAACTTACCTAAATTAAATGATATAACAGAGCTGTGGGATGCTGAAATAGATGATGTCCGTTATGCTCCATGGAGGTGTGATGTTCAAAATAAAGGACATCTGTAATGCAAGTAACAGGTGCCCATAAAAAAACCACCATAAAAAACAATTACAACAACAACATAAATAAATTGTATTACAATTTTATAAAATTAAAACCCCAGCTAATTCATAAAAGAAAAAACCAAAGAACATTCCCACCCTCCCATGCCAAATGCCTGGCAGAAGAGCCAGATCTCCGAGTTCTGCTGGAAGGCGAGAAAATTGGGGCTGAGGTGAACCTCCACCAGGAGGGAATTTCAGACCGTTGGTCCGAATCCTCCGATAACATGGGACGTCCAAGAGGGCACCCCCGGACAACCACAGGGACTGCTCAGAGACCCAGGGGTGAGTGACATCTATTATGTCCTATAGATCTGCAGGGGTCTGAAATAAGAGATACTTTCTTTCCTCCCCCCTTTTTTTAAAAAAAGGACATTCTTTTAAAAAAGAAAAGAAAAAAGGACATTCCTTAAAAGGAGAGACACCTGGCATCTTATGATCAGAAGACTAGCTCTCATAGAAAATCAATAAGATACAGGCTCATACAGGTGGACCCTGGGGGTGTTGTGTGGCCGGGACTGTCTTAGGATGGCTCTGTTCATTCCTCTCAGGGGGAAGCCAGCGGGGGGTGCTGGGGAAAGAAACATCTGGCCCCTGGGATCTCACTTGTGGTGTACCGCAAGGTTCGATTCTGTCTCCACTCTTATTTAATATCTATATGCGACCCCTGGGTGAGGTCGTGAGATGGTTTGGTTTGCGTTGCCACCAGTATGCTGATGATATTCAGTTTTACCTCGCTTTTTCAATGAACCCAGGTCCTGTAGTCTTGGTGTTTTCCCAGAGCTTGCTAGCAGTCAGTGACTGGATGAGGCTGAGAAGACTGAAGCTGAATCCTGATAAGATGGAGGTGATGTTGGTGGGTAGGACAGCGGAGGTGATGGCTCCCCTTGTGGAGGGGATCTGCCCTCCGCTGACCTCGCAGTTGTGGAGTTGGTAGTTTCTGTTAGATCCTGACCTCCGCCTGGATTGTCAGGTGGTGGCGGTGGCAAAGGGAGCCTTTCAACAATTACATCTTGTGTGGAGGATCCAGTCATATGTTTCAAGCTCTGAGCTGGCCACCCTCATCCATGTGTTCATCACCTCAAGGCTAGATTACTGCAACACATTCTACATGGAGCTGCCCTTGGTGACAATTCTGAAGCTGCAGCTCGTGCAGAATGTGGCAGCCCGTCTCCTGTTGGGGACGGGCCGTAGGGAGCACATTATACCAGTGGGGTCTTCATTGGCTGCCTATAGCGGTCCGGGCCCAATTCAAGGTGCTGGTTTTGACCTTTAAAGCCATACACGTTCTGGGCCCCTCCTACCTGAGAGACCACCTCACTCCCTGGACCGTGAGGCGACCTCTGCGGTCTACCGGGGGTGCCTTCTTGGAGGTCCCCGGGTGAACCAGGGGGCTAGCCTGGAGAGGGCATTCTTGGTGGCCGCACCATGGCTGTAGAACTCCCTCCCAGAGGAGGCTCGTCTGGCTTCAAGCCTGTTGGCCTTTCGTCAGGCCTGTAAGACCTGGCTGTTCGTCCGGGCCTTTGAGGAAGGGGGATAATAAAGGTGGGGGTTTTACCAGTGGTTTTACCTCCTTGTTATTGTTTTTATTGTCTTAGTAATCCCTTTATGTACTGTTTTTATATATTGTTTTTATATTGTTTTAAATATTTTGTGAGCCACCCCGAGCTGCCGTAGGGCTGGAGGGAGCAGGATATAAGTTATTGATTGACTGATTGAATGAATGAATGAATAACTTTCAAAGTCACTTTTTAAAATGAAACTTAAACACTGAAATTCCTGAGTCTCATTGGAAAAAAAAAAGCAATGCACTTCTGTTCTCCAGGCAGGCTTTGACAAACATATGCTTTACAAGCTTCCTTGTAGTTTCAATTCTGAAGAAGGAATGAAGGAACTTGGAGTTGTGAAGTCTGCAGAACAAAACTACCTCTACCTTAATAGGTGACACAAATCTCTGGAATGTTGCATGGTTAAAGCTGTTTCAAGGTTTCCTGCCTTTCCTAATTGTGAGAGTTACATTAATGTTGTTTGAGAGCTACACTCTCCATTGTTTGAGACGGTGGTTTAAAATGAAAACATAATCCTGAAATTCCAGGCATTCAAACATTTGGTTGTTTTGAGAAAATCCACAGCATTCTCTAAAGGGAATCTTGATTGAATAACCAATGAATCCTTTCAGTTGCCAGTTACTGCAGGTTTATTAAAGTGTTTTGCCTGGGAACAATATATTGTATTAACTCCAGTATCAGGAAGCCCATCAACATGTAAATCATACAGAAACAGCTTGTGATGCAATCACCCAGTGTTGTTTGATGGCAGGCTGGCTATTCAGTTGTAACTGAGCAGTCCCACTGGTCTTTGGAGAGGGGGGGATAATACTATATTTCTTTACTTTCTTGACTTTTTTTTTTATTCTTTGTTTTTTTGGGGTTTTTTCTTAACAGAAATTGTAGACGAAAACTGCTAAAATCTGAAGAGTTCAGGAAATTGCCCTGAAACTGGAAACCTCCAGGAAATTGACTGGATACGCTGCTACAATGTCGAGGTGATTGTTTAAAGGATGTTTCTGTTTCTTTAGAGTCAGTGGGAGTAACCCTTACAAATACAATAGCATCCACAGCCATAGCTGCTCTGCTCTTGTGATACAGTACAACTAAGCCAGTAGGACAATAGCAACTTTAAACATGGACCAGGAGGGCGTCTGCTTTTAAGCAGAGAGTTAAATTTGTCCATGCAGCCTGGCCAAACCTATTGTTAAAGAAAGCTTTGTAGGCAAAGACGTTACAAAAGAATTCTCTGCAATGCCTCCAGTCCAAATCTATAAATACTCTATTTAAACCTTAAGAGATGTTTTAATTACTATTTACATAGTAGATTCAGTGTTCAAAGTGCGTTATGATCCTTATCTAGCTCATCTCGCCAACAACCCTCTGAGGTAGGTCATTATCATCTCCATTTTATAGATGGGGAACTCAGACTGTGCAATGGTGACTTGCCCAAGGCCACCCAATGAGTTCATGGCTAAGACAAGATAGAACCCTTGTCTCCCAGGTTCAAATCCAACACCTTATCCACTAGGCATTGAAGCAAAAGGGCAGATAATATAACAGCTATGGAATCAGAGTCCACAAGGCACTGATAGGGAATACACATGGGGGCACTTCACACCTATGAGAACTAATGTTTTACGACTACTACAAATAATTTCTCTACCACTGCTAGGCATACGCAGTGATTTACAGTCACAGGTTTTGGAGACAGGTCCCTGACCAGTGGGCTTACCATCTAAAATGGACCAGGGAGAGACAGACAGACAGACAGACACACACACACATTCCCTTTTTCCAGACAGGGAACTGAGGCTGAAACTTGCCCAAGGCTACCCTGAGAGCTCATGACTAGGACAGGATTTAATCCCTGGTTTCCCAGGACCAAGACCTGCACCTTATCCCCTACACCACACTGGCTAGTGGATAAGTCCAGCACCTTATCCACGACACCACACTAAAACTATTTTAGTTCCCACGCCTTTTGCCTGCTAAGACATGGGGTAAAAACAAACATGCAGCTGGCATGGTGGTGACCCCACCCAAGCTGGAAAAGCGTGGCAGGCACAATCCTGGGCCAACATCTGGTGGTGCAAAAAACAGATGTGCCAGTGGCCCATGGACCAAGGCAGACCACAGCAGGCCTAAGTGGGCCATTGTCATCTCTGCTTTTACCCAATGTTTTTCATTTTTGTAGTTCATATTTTTTATTGTGTAGTTATAGCTGCCTGGTGTCATGCTAATATTTAACGCATATAGGCAATATGTTTGGGGAGCTCTAATCTAAAACTTAGTAGCCTCCTCTTGGCCATCCCATTTGCATTGGATCTAAGCTCATAATACCTTCCAGATGGCTCCCATTTCATCACTTCTTCACAGCACAATATAAAAATCACATCTTTGGGTTTACACTGTGCACCTTCTGCTTTTGCAATCTAGTACCTTGTTTGCCTTCTTTTACTACCCCAGTGAGTGCACAGCTCGTTTGAACCGAAAGACACAAATTATCTTCTTCCTTGGGATGCAATATGAAGATTTAAATATGGCAAACCTTGCCATAGGATCACTCAGGGGGTTGCATTAAAGACAACATTATTTCCAGACGTGTGAAGACACATGTTTGTCTGTACTGTGTATCAGTGGGATAGTTTTTGGTAATGCCCTCCTGCTGGCACCTTGTTTCTGAATTTATTTTACACACACCGAGAAAGGCTTGTTGCTCACAGAGTATGGAAAGAGAAGTGTTGGCTGAAATCCTGACTCCACTGAAGCCAATTCATTCATCAGTTTCATTTTTAATTTATATCCCGCACTCTCTCATTCGAGAATGTCTCGAGGCGGCTCACATATAATCATAATACATAAAAATACATAATAAGTATAATACAGCAGCATATAATCATTACAATTTCAACATGACCACCCCCCAAAACATCACCCTATATAACTGTACAATAGAATACAACCCTCCCAACAACAGCTAATATATCATTGCATGGACCTTCTATCCAGCAGTCCTCTGATAAATACAAGCAGGCAATATCAGAGGCCCTGCCTACCACTTCACACCTCCACTCTGCTGCCACCAGGGGGAGGTCCCTTCTCCACCTCAACCCCTCCGCTCTCACCAGGGGGGAGAGCCCTCTCCTAAACAAAAACACATATCCCCCCCCCTTCTGTCTAAATACTAATTACCCCAGTGCCAGGTCCTGCAACAGGGGGTTGAGCCCCATACTCCCCCTATATCATCTCCAAAAAAAGGGGAGGGTTGAGTACAATCAACCCCCAAGTCCATCCCCAATTTCCTCCCCTGACTCAACAAACTTCTCCGGGGCCCACTGCCACTGACCTCATCACCACCAGCCGGCTCATTTCTACCGCTGTCTCTAACCATCTCCTCACCTGTTGGACTCGGAGCACAGGCGCTTGATGTTCCTGCTGCCTACTAGGAACTACAGCCAGCAGCATACGCATCTCCAACTCCTCAGGGCTCCATAAGGGCCACACCCTTTGGCTCGCGGCCCTTAGGCACGCGGCCTGCAGGCGCATGCCTGTGGCGGGTGCCAGGTCACAGCTCGGCTTTAGCCTTTCTGCCGGTGATGCTGCAGGCAGGGAGGGACTGCTGGCCCCACCCTCCTCCATGTGCCAAGCGAGGGGGGCTGATGATAAGTCCCAGGGAGGCCAACATCAAGCCCCACTGTGCTGTGCTGGGCCAATGGACTTTACTTGTCGTGAACTTCACTGCTGATGCTTTCTTCATGGGTAGTGTAGGCTCTGCCCCCACCACTCTGGAGACCCTACCTCTTTGCCCTTAGGGTTCCTGCAATTGAGACATGAGTCCAGAGTCAGACCCAACACAGCCTAGCTATGCCACAGGGTAAATTAGCTCTCCCGTGTTATGGGTTCAGTCTAGAGGTTCTGGAGTTATACAATATCCTGGACAAGGCAATAGATGCTGGTTGCAAGGCATTGGATCATGGGTGGTTTGGCAGTCTGGTGTAGAATCATGCAAAACAAACAAAAACAATGGGTGTTTTTACATGGACTACACCAACACCTCTGCTCTGCCTCAGCCCCAGTTGGACCACCCATTTAAAGACGGGCCTCCTAGATGTGAGGTGGACCAGAGGCAGTGTGGGCACTGCATACTCCAGGTCAGTTCTGCTTGCGGTGCTCTGGAACATCCCGGAGCAGCAAGCAGTCCAGGCCGCTCAAACCTGGAGCACTGGCCAGGGACACAGCAGTGGCCCATCTGAACAGTGGAGGGGCCACAGCAGCTCTGCCTCAGGCTGGGGGTTTCTCTGATAATGCCATAGATCTATGGGTGGCAGCCTAGAGCAGCAGCTGATCCACCCACAGCACTATGGTCTGGGGTAGGGAGGGAGCAGGTCTTGGGATGGTCCATTTAAAGACACCCAATGAGAAAATCAGGGTGCAGAGTCAAGGTCCAGGGCAGAGTGTCAGAGCCAGAGATCCAACCAAGGAATTGTCTAGAAGGCAGAGTGTAGAGACAAACTAGGAGGTCAGTCCCAGGAATTTGGAGACACCAGAGCCTCGGGTGGACAGGGTCTAAAGGCAAGGTCTGGAAGGAAACCTAAAAGTGAAGCTCAGGAACAGAGACGAAGGGAAACAGTTATGGAACACAGAATAAGCATAGCAAGCAACAGGAAACCAGGACAGGCTCAAGACTGTAAATCAAAAGCCTTGAGGATAAGTCCAGCAAACTTCTTGTTCCTGCTTGGCAGTCTTAAATAAGGAAAGCCAGCCAATCATAAGTTGCTGAGGTGATAGCCTCTCAACCTTTGCCCAGGCCATGGCTCAGGGAACTACACTGACATTGGGGGGCTGGTCATTACCAGGAAATCTCAAGGATGCCAGTTAGGTCTATGGTTTTTGACAGTGGGATTCAACTGAGTCCTGTGAATGAGTAAACAAGGTCACCTATAACCTGACCAGAATATGAGGCCTATAGCTGACCCATCAGCCTCTGTGTCATCACCACTAGAGGGGACAGTGACACACATTTTTGTGTGTGTGACATTTATTTTTAACTGAGATTTTACTCTGACATTTTCACCCCTATTTAAATTCCTACTGAAGTAAAAACTTGGTTAAAAAAGAATAAAGATATTTGGTCTCCAAAGTAAATACTATACTAAGATCAACTCAGTCCTTCCACTGGGAATTTTGTCAGTAAAACCAGTGAGCATGAATGACTGGCTTTTCCCCCACATTCCTATTTTGATGCAAAAAATAAATAAAATCCCAAGCCCTCTCCCCCCCCCCGCCCAAAAAACAAACAATTACAAAAAATTAGGACAAAAGAGCTCATTATGTTTGTTGGCAGCCTGACAAAAAATAGACCAAACTTTCCACACACAAGCCCTTTTCAGTTTAAAATGTTGATGCTTAAACAAAAAGAATTGTGCTTCAGAAGCCAGCTTTACAATATGGAAGTTATTTATATCATGAAGTAAGTGCATATTTGAAAGTATCTTTCCCCCTGTAACACACACCTCAGCTTGAAAACGGACAGAATTCTACAAGCTGGTATGGGGTTTTTTTGTTTGTTTTTTAAAGTGATACTTACTGTTCAAACACCGCTGCCTCATTAATAGTTTAATACCACTTCGCTGAACAACTTTGTTAATTTATACTTCTAAACTAATTAGCATACGCCAGACCTAGTTTTGCTAACTCTCAGCTAGTGCAGAGAGGCAGAGTGTTTTCAAGTGCTGTGAATGTTACAAAAGCAAATGGAGGTATATTTAGATGTCTGAACTCCACTCTTCATATCATTGTTTCAGGTGGGCCAGTTGCTGTATATGCTAATAGCAGCATCCTTAACCTACAGCAAGATTTATTACCTATTTACCAATATGACAGTGTCTATTTTTTATTGTCTCCTCCATAACTATCAAAACAATTTGTTTGTTTAATTAATTAATTAATTAGTTAATTAATTGATTACTTACGATTTATATCCCACCCTGTGTAGTCACAGGGCAGCTTGCAATACCAAATATAAAATCCCCTTAAAAACAAATAAAATTCCAATGAAACCATTTGTACCCCAACCCTTCAGACTCTATCCCTGCCCTCTAAAAGCCTGGCAAAAGAAATAGGTCTTACGTTGCTTTCTGAAGATGTTCAGGCTTTGGCGAACCTCCAGGAGAAAGGATTTATAAAGCTGTGGGGAAGCCACCAAGAATATCTCTCTGTGTGCCTGTGTGGTCTGGACCTGATGCAATGGTATTTGCAAGAGGAGACTCTTGGCTGGCCCGAGGGAACGTGATGGAACATGATTATTAATGTGGTTCCAAAAATATAGCAGGAAACCATAAAACTGTAAGGCTGGAGGGGACCTCTCAAATTCAGGGAGGAGGGAAAGGGAGGTGGGTCTCATAAGGGTGGCACGGATTGCCTCTGCATGAGAAGGGGAACTGCTAAACTACTAATCTAAGGGAAATTTCCAAAATGGTGGTGCCCCATCCACTTCCTCGCCACCTTCAGCCTTTCCCATCGACCCCCCTCCTCCTCCCCCTCTATGCGCCCCTTCCGCAATATGCAGGCCCTTACTCCCTCGGAGTTTGCCTCAAATCTTTCCCCCCTTCTCCCCCCCGTTTTCGCCTCCTCCTCCCCTGACTCTGCCGTCTCTGCTCTCAACGCTTCTCTCTCCTCGACCCTTGACTCTCTTGCCCCCCCCTCTGCTCGCCCCGTCCGCCCCCTCGACCCCCGCCCCTGGCTTACCCCTGCCATCCGCTACCTCCGCTCCTGCGCCCGGGCTGCCGAACGCCTCTGGCGCAAATCCCGCTCCCTCCCTGACTTCCTCCATTACAAATTCTCCCTCTCCTCCCTCTCCTCGGCTATCTCCCTAGCTAGGCAGCGCTATTATGCCTCTAGGATCGAATCTTTCTCCCGCGACCCTCGCCGCCTTTTCTCTACTTTCGACTCCCTTCTCAAACCCCCCTGCCCTCCTCCGCCCTCTTCCCTTGCTGCTCAGGATCTTGCATCGTTCTTCACCTCCAAGATTGACAAGATCCGTCGGGATATTGCCTCCCGCCCCCCTCCGCCCCCCGCCCCCCTCCCTCCTCGCATCCTTCCCTCCTGCCTCTCTCCAGGAAATCTCTGCTCTTCTCTCTTCATCCAACCCCTCCACCTGCCCCCTTGACCCGATCCCCTCCCGCCTCCTGACCTCTATTGCTCCCACTGTCGCTCCCCCCCTTCTGCATGTCATCAATCTCTCCCTTTCCACAGGCTCCTTCCCCTCTGCCTTCAAACATGCCACTGTCTCCCCCATCCTCAAAAAGCCTACCCTGGACCCTTTCGATCCCTCTAGTTACCGGCCGGTCTCCCTCCTTCCCTTTGCTTCGAAGCTCCTGGAACGTGTCGTCTACTCCCGCTGCCTGAACCTCCTCTCTGCCAACTCCTCCCTGGACCCTCTCCAGTCCGGCTTCCGCCCCCTCCACTCTACTGAAACTGCCCTGGCCAAGATCACCAATGATCTACTTGTCGCTAAATCGAAGCGCCACTACTCCGTTCTTGTCCTCCTTGACCTCTCTGCTGCCTTTGACACTGTCGACCACTCGCTCCTCTTGGACTCGCTTTACTCTTTGGGCTTCCGTGGCTCTGTCTTTGACTGGTTCTCCTCCTACCTCTCTGACCGCTCCTTTAATGTCTCCCTCCCCGAGTCGACCTCCCCCTCCCTTCCCCTCTCGGTTGGGGTTCCCCAAGGTTCTGTCCTTGGCCCTCTCCTCTTCTCTATCTACACCCTGTCCCTTGGCGAAATTATTGCCTCCCACGGATTCCAATACCATCTCTATGCTGATGACACCCAACTCTATCTCTCTACCCCCTCTCTCTCCTCCTCTATCCGCTCACGCCTCGTCGACTGCCTCTCTGATATCTCCGCCTGGATGTCCCGACGCCAACTCAAACTGAACATGGCCAAGACTGAACTCCTCATTTTTCCTCCATCCCCCTCCTCTCCCTCTGACCTGACCGTCTGCATTGATGGGGTCACCATCCGTCCTGTTCTCCGTGCCCGCAGCTTGGGCTTCATTTTTGACACGCACCTCTCCTTTAAACCTTACATTGACTCTGTGGCCAAATCCTGCCGATTCGCTCTCCTCAACATTGCCCGCATACGCCCCTTTCTATCTATCTCCTCGGCCAAAATCCTTGTTCATGCCATGGTTATCTCTCGCCTCGACTACTGCAACCTCCTCCTTGCTGGCCTCCCTCGCTCCCACCTGTCCCCCCTTGTTGCGATCCAAAACTCTGCCGCCAAGATCATTCACTCTGCCCGTCGCTTCGACCATGTAACGCCTCTCCTCCTCTCCCTTCACTGGCTCCCCCTTCCTGAACGTATCCTGTTCAAACTCCTGGTTTTCACGTTCAAATCGCTCCATGACCAAGCTCCCCCTTACCTCTCGGACCTAATCGCCCTACGCACTCCTGCGCGCGCTCTCCGCTCTTCCTCTGTCCCCTCCCTCGCTCTCCCTCGTTTCTCCTGCTCGCCCAACCGCCTTCGTCCCTTCTCCCTCGCTGCCCCGCATGCCTGGAACTCCCTCCCTGCCGACATCCGCCTTGCCTCCTCCCTCCGCTCCTTCAAATCCCTCCTCAAGACCCACCTTTTCCATGCTGCCTTTCCCAATGCCCTCTAGTCTTTCCCCTTGCTCTTACTGTCAGCCCTCCTCTGCTGACTGCTGCTACCGACCACCTTGTAACCAAGCCAAGTACACGCACCTGAGACTTCGCATCCGCCTGAATGTTTGTTTGTCTTCTCCCATGTCTCTCCCGCTGTCCCCTCTCCTTGTCTCCCCCTCCTTGTCTTTTAGATTGTAAACCACAGGTAGGGACCGCTTCTGATTGTATGTTCTGTACAGCGCCAGGTTGCAACTGGCGCTTTATAAATGTTTAATAATAATAATAATAATAATAACAAGAATTCTAATTGGTGGTGTTGTAATCACCAATTAAAATTCATATTGAGGCTCTTCACCTGGTGTTCGATTTGGCCGGGGACAGTTTGGGGGTGCTGCTCGTATACTGTGCACCTACCTGTACGACAGCATCTCTATGTACTCTGACAGAGGTGATGGCGGGGGTGGTGTTGCAGTCCCCAAAGGCATTAGTCTGGGGGGATCTCAACATCCACACAGACGCCAATCTCGAGGGGGGGCGGAGCATGAGTTCATGGCCACCTTGGCAACCATGGGCCTGTCCCAGATGGTCAGCGGCCCGACACACCAGGCAGGATATACTCTCGATCTCATGTTTTGCACTGGCTATGAGGAGGATGCTCCTCTATTGGAGGAGATATCAACGATGCCCTTGTCATGGTCATATCATTATCTCCTACAGACCTCTCTCTTAGCACATGTCTGCCCCCGGAAGGGTGTGGAGCCAATTTGAATGGTTCTCCCCGGAGGCTAATGGAACTGGAACAGTTCCGGTTGGCCCTCTGACCTCAATGACTGTCTCATAGATGACCTAGACTTCTGCTGCCCAGGCAACAGCACCACAGGCCTCTGTGGATTTCGGAGGATCTGTGAGTGCTGAAGCGAGAAGGGCAGCGGTTGGAGCGGCGGTGGCATCGCTATCATACTGAAGCTGACAGATTGCAGCATAGAGCCAGTTTACGAGCATATGCTGAGGCTATGAGGGTAGCAAAAAAAGCTTTTTTCACTGCTCTCATAGCATCCACTAAATCATGCCCAGAGGAGCTATTCCGGGTGGTGCAGGGACTGGTCAGTCCGGCCTCCCTTCATCTTGGAGTGGAGTCATCTATAGCATGCTGTGATAGGTTTGTGAGTTATTTTGTGGATAAAATCACTCAGATTCACTATGATTTCAATGCTGCACTTATTACACTAGGAGAACCAGAGGTTATGGAAGTCACAGCTTGTCCGGTTTTATGGGATCAATTTCAGTTGGTGACACCTGCTGATGTGGTCGAGACCCTTGTGGTTGTTAGGGCCACCTCTTCTGAATTAGATCCATGCCTGTCTTGGCTAATTAAATCTTGCTGGGAGACAATGGGGCCATTGCTGGCGGGGGTGGTCAATGCCTCCCTTCGGGAGGGCAGACTGTCGGGCTGCCTCAAAGAGGCAGTAGTTTGACCTCTGCTCAAGAAACCATCACTTGACATTTACTCCCTTGCCAGCTATCGACCTGTCTCTAACCGTCCCTTTTTAGGGAAGATTATTGAGCGGGTGGTGGCTCGCAGGGGCATCTCGACCTCGTCAGTTTTCTTGATCCCTTGCAGTCAGGATTTCATCTGGGTCATGGCATGGAGACTGCACTTGTGGCCTTGGTGGATGATCTGTGCTGGGAGATGGACCAGGGCCACTTGATCCTGTTGATCCTTTTAGATCTGTCAGCTGCCTTTGATACGGTGGATCACGAGATGTTGGTGGCACACCTGTGGGAAGGTGCAGGGGTGGGAGGGACTGTTCTTTAATGGTTCTGCTCATTCCTGACCGGGAGAACCCAATGAGTGGTACTCGGGGAGTGTTTTTCCTCATACCGAGACCTCACGTCTGGTGTCCCGCAAGGTTTGGTGTTGTCCCCACTCTTGTTCAACATATATATGCAGCCTCTTGGCGAGTGTGTACCTAAGGTGTGTGTTTGGCGAGGAGGTGATCAGGAGGTTTGGTGTACGGTGTCACCAATATGTTGATGACACTCAAATATACCTCTCTTTTTCAAATGACCCAGACCCTGCAGTCTCTGTGCTTACTTGGTGTCTGATGTCTGTGGGGGATTGGATGAGGGCTAATCGACTGAAGCTGAATCCGGACAAGACCGAGTTGATGCTGGTAGGTAAGGTGATGGAGTTAACGGCCCGCATCATTGATGGGGTCTGTCCTCCGTTTGTTCCCAAGGTACGGAGTCTGGGTGTACTCCTCAATGCGCAGCTCCACCTGGATGCCCAGGTGAAGGCTGTGGAGAGGTGTGTCTTTCACCAATTATATCTGATACGTTGGTTTAGGCTGTACGTTTCGGACTCTGACCTGGCCACCATCATCCATGCTTTCATCACCTCGAGACTAGACTATGGTAAAACACTCTACATGGGGCTACCCATGGTGATGACCTGGAGGCTGAAGCTGGTGCAGAATGTGGCGGCCCATCTCTTGGTGGGACTGGGCCACCAGGAGCACATTACAGCAGTGCTCCGTTCTCTGCACTGGCTGCTGATAGTCTTCCAAGCCCAATTCAAGTTGGTTTTAACCTATTAAGCCCTAAACGGTCTGGGTCCTGCCTATCTGTGAAACTGCCTCACCCCCAAGGTACTGGGCCAGCCCCTGCAGTCATCAGGGAATGTCCTCCTTGTGGTTTCCCCCGAGTTTTCCAGGGGGCCACACAGGGGAGGGTGTTTTCGGTGGCCATGCTGAGACTGTAGAACTCCCTTCTGGTGGGGGGTGCATCTGGCTCCGGACCTTCCCTCCTTTCGTAAAAGCTGTAATACCTGGCTGTTCCACGAGGTATTTGACAGGGGAGATGGGTAGGGGGCTGGGGGGAGGAGAGGGATGGGGGTATAATAACATGTTTTATAGTTTTATTATTTTAATTATCAATGTATACTGTTTTGAGCTGCCCCGAGCTGCCTGTGGCAGGAGGGGCGGGATACTAAATGTCTTTAATAAATAAATAAATAAATAAATAAATATTCCAGAAATGGGAAAGCCAGACCCATTCTGGAAATCTCTCCTGTTCAGCAGCTCAGATCAGGAGCAGAGAAGCTGAGAAGGTAAGTGGGCATGGGGGATGGCAGGGGGAGAGCAAGGGCAAGATGTATCATAGTCCAAAGAATTTGGGGCCAGAACTCACACTCAAGGAAAACCAGAAGTAGATGCAGGACTGGGTCCAGGCTGGAGCAGGGTCGAAATCCAGAAGAAGCAGAGTATTGGGGAAGAGCAGAGAAGGCAGAGAGGACTGAGTAGATACTGGGTCTTATATCCCAACTGGTAGGGATGTGCGAACAGAACGCGGTTCGGTTCTTCGGTCGTTCGGTTCGGGAGCTGAGTTTAGGTTTGATCATTCAGTCTGGAAACAGTTCGGGTTCGGTCATTTGGCGGAGTTCGGTTCGGCAGTTCGGAAATCGGTATTGGTATCGGTGTAGGTATCGTGTGTGCGTGGTCCCGTGATTGTGTCAGAAACTGGAAACCAGAAATTGGAGTGTGTGCTGAGCTTGTGTGGAGAGAGAGAGCATGTGTGTTGTGGCTGGCTGGCTGTTTGGGTTTGTTTGGTGTGTTTTGACTGTGTTGGACTGTGTGTTGGTTTGGCTGTGTTGGTTTGGCTGGTTGGTGAGTTGGTGTGTGTGTGTTTTGTTTGGCTGTATGTGTGAGAATATGAAAAAAAATGAAGAGGGCAAAGCTGAACAGGGGGCATTGGAGGAAGGCCAAGGTAGCGGAGCCAGTGAAGGAGGTGGAGGAGTTTGCTGCCCCTGGACCTTCGGTGGTGGAGGTCGACTCCTCATCAGGAGAAAGAGCCAGCAACAGGAGGTGCTGCCAGGTTTGTAAACTTCTACTTTGAGGACAAGAAGAATACTATCCTTCAGAGCAAGCTCACTGGTGTGTGTGTGTGTGGGTGGGTGGTGGGCAGTCAGGTACAAACAGTGGGCATCAGTGGGTGGCAGCGGATGTCTGCCACAGAGAGAGCGGGTGTGTGGGGATCTTCAAGAAGGGGGTGCAGCAGTACCAGCCAGTGTTTGGGCAAGTGGGATGGGAGCAGGAGCCATCAAGAGAGAGACCCGGGGGAAGTCTCAAGTGTGCCCCCTCACTCCGAGTCCATGGCTAGCTCAAGGAAACCCAGTAGTAGCAGGTTGACCCTCAGGAACAGCAACTGCTCCACCAACCCAGTGCCCAGCCTCAAACTGTGGGGACTCATGATGTCCCCCGCCTGAGAGAACACACGTTCTCTGGGCATGCTGGTTGGTGGTCAGGACAACAGTTCCTGTGCCACCCTGGTGAGGGCCTGCCATACTTTCCCCTACTCTTCCCAGTACTGAAGGGGATCGCTGCTGGAATCCAAAACAGGCTTTTCTAGATTCTTCACCACTGCCATCTTCACACTGTCAGGCTCCTTCTGTCTCTGCCTGCTGCTGCTGCTGCCAGCCTCCTCCCCAATCATCTATGCCCACACTGCCTACCCAAGGGTGTTCCACTGGGTGCAGGTGGTGGCCACCAAGGAGTTGCTGCTGCCACTGGTCCTGCTAGCAGTGATGCTGGTAGGGGTGCTCTGCATCTCCTCCTACCTCCTGCCTCCTGCTGCTTTACCCCTCCTTGCAGCCCTGCTACTGCCACCATATGACCCTCTCTACTGCCCACACCCTCTCCAGCAGAGCATGCTTCCTCAGGGTGATGTCTGCCATGTGGGATGCCACACTCGCCTTCACCCTCAGGTCCAACATGGTGCACAGAATATAAACCTCCTTCCCAATCAGGGTGTCACACTGTCTGCTCAGCCCCTCCTTCAATCTTTGTACCAGGGCCACCACCTCTGTCAAAAGGCGCCACTCCTCCAACCCCCTCTCTTGGTCCCTCAGAAAGCCTGCCAAACTTTTGACCAGACTATGGTCCAGGGGGTGGGGGGAGGTGACCTGGCTCAGTGTAGCTGTCGATGCACTTAGGGCCTCTGCCACATCCTTAAAGGGCTTAAGGACGTTCACAGCCTGGGCCATCATGACCCATTCCTCCCGCCTAGTGATCTCACCACCAAATCTCCCTCTCAAGGACTACCTCATGCAGGTCCCGCTGCTGCTGCACAAGACGCTCCAGCATGAGGTAGGTGGAGTTCCACCTCATGCTCATGACCTGCATGAGGCAGTGTTCCTGAGCCCCCATATCCACCTGCTTCTCCCTCAAGAGGTGATGTCCACCCTTAACGCTCCAATTAAAGTACCCTGTGATCTTTATGCCCTTATCAATAAGCAGGGTAAGGGGGCTTATGCTGGCATCTACCATCTCCTCCATGCCCAGGGTATCCTTCACCACTAGGTGAAGGGTGTGGGCAGCACAGGGAATGTGCTGGAACCTACCATCCAGCACTGACCTCTTCATGTTGACTGCATTGTCAGTGACCATGAAGCCCCTGGTGAGTGGTGCTGGTTCCTCCGTTAGTCACCCCTCCACCACGGTGTTCAAGGCTTCCTGAATCTTTATGGCAGTATGGCTATTGTCCATGACCTGGGCATGAAGCAGAGCCCACCTGTATCCTGCCCCCTCAGCCCTGCCACCTACTGCTCCTCCTCATTCATCCACTGCTGCCACCAGTGAGCTGTCAGGGCTAAGTAGGCATGCTGTGCATTTCGGCTGCTCCAAATGTCTGTGGTGAAATGCACAACTGCCCCGCCTGCCCTGGCCAGCTTCTCCCTCACCTGCTCCCTGGCTGCCCAGTACAGAGAGGGCACTACCTGCCTGCTGAAGGTGGTGTGTGAGGGAATCTGGTACTGGGGTGCTAGCAGTGCCATCAGCCGGCAGAAGCCAATGCTCTCCATCATGCTGAAGGTTTGGTCATCCAACGCAATCATCTCAACCAGCTGCCTGGTGATCTTAATTGCCGCTGAATGACGCCCTCCATGCCGCAACTGCCCAAACCCCAGATCCTCCATAGTGGCCTGACAGTGCTGCTGCTGCTCACAGTGGGTCCGAGATAGGGGTTGCTCTCCCTTATTCCCCTTGCCATGAGCAGAGGAGGAAGGTCTGCTCACTGCAGCAGGGAACCCACTCGTGCCCACACTGTCTGATGCCCCTTCCAGCAGCTTAGCCTGATGCATGATTCTAAGGTGTGAGTTTATCCCGTTCTTGCTGAGGTTTCCCTTTTGCTGCTCATTCTTCACCATCTCCCCACAGTGAATGCAGGCCACCTCTCAGGTGTCACCTACCCTCACTGGCCTGAAGTGGTCCCACACAGGCCCCCATGAGTGCCCTGCTTTCTTCATGCTGCTGCTGGGGGCCACCGCCTCTGTCCCCAATGGGGCCACAGGAGGAGCATCATGACAGAGGTATCCTCCTCCTCCTCCTCGCTCCCCTCATTGCCCAGATCCATGAAACCCCTGAAGCTGCTGCTGTTGCTACCACCAAGGCATTGCAGCACAGAAGAGGATGCCCTGCTGCTATGCACAGAAACACTGGGGAAGAATAATGAGCGGCTTGTGTGGCTGTTAAGGGGAGAGGACGTCCTCAAGCAAATCCTCCTGCAAATCCTCCAAGTCATGAAGGGTGGTGCCAGAGGGAGAAGCCTGCCCATCAGGAGAGGTGGGTGCCCCTGCATCAGTCTCAGCATCCATATCACCAGCACCATCATTGCTCCCCACATCAGCTGCCCCCAGTGCAAAAATCACTGCTGCCAGTGCCAGCTTCTGGTGTTTCGGGAAAGGTGCACTGCTGCTGCTGTATCCCCCCCAGCCCTTTGCTCCCTCTCCCAGTGCCACCCACTAGTGCAATTCCCCCCTGCACTGGGGAAGGATTCATACTAACAAAACAATTTAGAATACGTGTTTATCCAGACTCTTTTAAAAAGTCTCCAATGAAAAATATTCCCTAGGCAACTTGTTCCATTGCCCAACTGTTCTTACTGTTAGACAGTCCACCCCCCCCCCCCCCCCCCAATATTTAATCACTATCGACTTTCCTGCAACTTAAGCTCATGACCTTTTGTCCTGCCCTCAGTGACAATGGAGAACAATTGTTCTCTATTTTCTTTATGACAGCGCTTCAAGTATTTGAAAACTGTTATCATATCTCCTGTTAATCATCTATTCTCTACGCCAAACATACCCAGCTCCTTCGACCTTTCCTCATCTGCTTTGTATTCAAAAATCTTTATCAACTTTGTTAATGAAACATATTGTCCCTGACAAATATTAAAAGCGATTCTCATTAATTTCAACCTCCATAAAGCAATATTTTGCCGATGCTTCTTTTCTCCAGGGGAGCAAGACAAGAAACATTTCATTGAAAATGGGATATGGAGATGGTTGTGACCCACTGCAGGCAACAGAAATAAATATTCGGCTCTATGTGTCTGACTAATTCAAATTTCCACCAACTACTGTATAGCTGAAGCAGAGCAGGGACACTTACGCAGCTGGCAGAGCTGGCAAATATTTCTGAGCAGAGCTGTCCATAATCAGGATTTCGTTTAGATCAGTAGAGGTGAAGACCATTTGCAATCCATTCCCCAAAACAACAATATCTGACTTCATAAGCACGTAAGAAGTGATGTACTGGGTCAGACAATGGTCTATGGAGCCCAGCTCCCAACAGTGGCCAATCACGGTCACTTGGAAGAAGTACCCAACATTCCCTGTTGTTCAGTCCCAGCTGCCGACAGTAAGAGGTTACATGTCCCAAACCTACCTGACTAATAGCCATTAATGGCCCTAGCCTCCAGAAACTTGTCCAACCCTATTTATTCTGTTACTTTACATTCATCTCCATCACCATTGAAAAATCCACAAATTTATTTATTCCGTTGTTTTACATCCATTGATTTGATTATTTCATTCATTTGGCATATTGTATTTGCTTATTTTATTGGTTGTAAGACTTTTATTATTGTTTTTATTGATTGTAAGCTTCCCTGAGCCATTATAGGAAGGGTGGCATATAAATTTAAAGAAACAAATAAATAAAATAAAATAATTCTGCTACTTCAGTAAATAAACGATAAAATGAGCACAAGGTATGTATATTTGGATCCACAAACAAAGCAAAAAGTGAAGACTGCTATGTATTCACTTCATTTAAACTAGGGCTGCACCAAATAGTACTTCCGGGTACTCAGGTTGAATTCTGAAGTTCCAAGTAATCGACCTGAGTACTCAATGGCTTTTCAGTGCTGCTTTTGAAGTTTCAGAATTTGGACTCGGAATTCCGGACCTTGGAAAACTTCAGAAACATTGGAACTATTTGGTGCCAGGTCAGTGCCTCAGTAGGTGTTGCCATGTGCAGCAGCTGCAGCTGTTTAATTTTCTAGCCAATCAGGGAGCACAACAACACATGCAGCCCTTCCTCCCTCCCCCTCCCACCACACCATATTAACCAGAAAGAGCCTAGAAAGAATTCTCCCAGTTTCCCAGCTGATCACATCTTGTCAAAGTTCTTGAACCCATGGACAAAGCACTACCCAGGAAAGCAGGCTAGCAAGACTGGGTCAACTGCTCCAGAAGACAACTCTGAAAAAGTGCAACTGACCGCAGAATATTTTTTAAAAAAACCAATGGTACTATACCCACAGCATGGCCCACCATCACCAGTGAATGCACACACTTTAATAATTATGCCAACCAAGCAGTGACAAAAAGGCAGGCTAGCAAGAATGGGACGTTCACTCATGAAGAATACAACCCTGCAAAACAGTGTCCAACTGCATGGAAAAATAAATCCCACCAAAAGCCAGAAGGTCCAGCAACCACAAAATTAAGAAACCAGACATTCACACACCTCCAGGGGCACCCTCTTGACATGGCATTGACACTGGTTACTTGAACAGACCAGGCAAGGGGATGTGGAGCCAGACAGAGAGATCCCAATCTGGCCTCATGGTGCCAAGTGCTAACCAGGCAGCAGGCAGAACTAGAAGCAATGTGGCACCCAATTATTTAAAAAACAAACAAAAAACAAACATGGCATGCTAAAGGTAAACATAACGCCCATCCACCAGCATTGGCCCTATGGACAGGCAAGGACAAACCATACCAGACCAAGCCAGGCCAGGGTCAGGCACCCCCACCCCCCGCAGTACTGTAGCACACAGGCAAATTCACCAAAGAGAATGGGAAATGGCTGCAGCCACTTTTATTTTGTCCTACCAACCAATCAAAAGCTTGCCATCTGGCTTGGTGAGCCAAACAGAACTTGCCATCTGACTTACCATCATTCAACGGTCCCCTCTCATACCCCCCCCCCACCGAATATGTCACTAAGTTTCATTTCCAGAAGAAGCTGAACTGTCCATCAGCCACCCACATGTTCAGCGTTTCAGAAGTTTCTGAAGTTTTCCAAAGAACGGTCTTGGTCTTCGGAACTCTGGACTTCGGACTTTTGGAACCGAATACCTTAATCTTCGGCAAATTCTGAAATTTTCCAAAAACCGAGTTTTAGCCCTAATTTTAACAGACACGAATACACCAAATTTGTTGAAATTAATATACACACTGAATATTCCTTTCAGCCTTCATTTCCCATTAAAAACCAGAATGAGTAAAGATATCAAAATATTTTATAGAACAGAAATGGCAATCTAGAGAGAGTGTGGTTTGTGTGGTGGTCCCAAATGTAAGTGATGAAGACAAAGTAGATTCATAGGGTAAGAATATACATGATGTGGGCCTGCTATGGTCCACTATGGCTTGTCTGAGTCAGGGTCTCAGTCGTACATCTGTTCCCCAGTCAGCAGATGTTGGCCCACTAGTGCCCTAAACCAGGTAGGCAGCTGGCCCAGAATGCATCTTCTGGAATATCCCAGGTGCACATTCCAGTTCAAGGGCCGTCCAGGTAGGCCAATGTGGGCCACAGTGGGCTAACACAACCGATTGGCCCCACCATTCCCGCCACAGGCCTCCATGGCAGGGCACCATGGAAGCTCGTCATTGGCTGCCTTAGCTGCCCATCATGGTGGGGGGCAGGGTGCTGGGAGCAGAGTGTGGACTGGGGACAGATCTCTGGGTACCCAAGTTGCAGGCAAATCCATTAAGTTAGTTGGTGTCATGGTTTGAATGTGAAATTTCACTGACACTAATTAAATTTGGCAGATGGTGAAATTTGCATGCTTACACACACACCGATTTATAGCAGATAAGAATATGACCCCCTCTGTCAAATGCTACCTGCATTTTTCAGAACTTATCATTGTGGCACAATTTAACTTTGAAAGCCCTAATTCTACAACTTCTGATTCTAAGGTTACCACAGCCAACAGCCGTACTTGTCTAATCTGAATAGCAAATGTGTTATTTTGAGAAAGTGGGTTACAATTTATTTTTTTATTTTTTTAAATTGTCTGCTAGAACTTGATGGAATACTTAATACATCCTGATCTTGAGAAAGAATCTTTGTAACCAACAGCTTAAATTAGTTTTCACAGACTTGGTGAAAGTTTTAAAAAACTGTTCCATTAACACTCTTCACACTTTGCAATGTGAACTAGATATAGCGACTATTCCCTCGAAAATGAAGTAAAAGAATACTTTGTGTGTCGGGAAAAGGAAAATGCTGTCATGTAAAGAGCAGTGAGGCATCTTCAGAGATGTACTGTTGTGATCTTCCATAATGTTGGAGGATTCAAAGCATAGAACCTACACAACAGGACAGGAGTTTGCCTCTTTCATGCCAAACTGAACCTTAGTTTGAAGCATGACCTTCAAATGTAACATACTGTGCATTCCAGTTCTGAAAAATTCCTTGAGGTAGAAAAATACCTCAAGACCCAAAGAGCTGAAACTTTTGTCAAGTGACAAAGTAAGTGCCAAAATCTAAAGAAAACCAAACCTATGACCTATTTTACCCCTAGCTCAAAAAACTAGACTTACTTAGATAACATCAAGATTTCAGTTATCTTACAACTAGACAAAGTCTTGAAAGTTTGAATTATATAACAGATATGGTTATAGAGCTGACTGCTCAGAAAAAAGAGGCTAAGGGAAGAATGCTAATCCTAACCCCAAGTTTTCTTGTCCCTTGACATATTAAAACCATTCATTTTCACTGAAAAATTCTCTTAATATAGGGATGATAACAGGGCTTGTTCTTGACTGGTTTAAAAACTAAAGGCATTGTCAGGGTGCTGTTTAATTAAGAGGCAGGTTGTGGGAGGAGGCGGAAAAGAAGAAGAAATAAATACCCCATGGGAATGTGGGAAGGGAGTTGCTATACAGAACTGCCCAGGATGAATGTAGACTCTGTGACCTAAAAAAAACACCTTTCAGCTCTACTTGTCTGCATTTGAGTCTTTCGTGGAGTCAAAGTAGTTCAAATAATATCTTTTATTGGACCAACTTCTGTTGGTGAGAATATGCAAGTTTGGGTAGGGATGGGCAAAGGCGGTTTGGAAGTTTGGAGTTCAGTCCGAACTCAACCAGTTCGGTCGACCGAACCGAACTTACGAAGTGAACTCGATTTTCAAACCGAACCGAATTTCCGAACTCGGCTCTGTTCGCCCATCGCTAAAAGATAATATTCCATTTAGTTCAATGGGGTTTGAATTTCTGAACTTTGTTCGGAAGTTTGGAGTTCGGACCGAACTTGAATAGTTCAGTCGACCGAATCAAACTTCCGAACTGAACTGAATTTCCGAACTGAACCGAACCGAACCGAACTGAATTTCCGAACTCAGTTCTGTTCGGCCATCCCTAGCTTTGGGGCTACACAGGGCCTTTCCTCAGGCATGTAGCATAGCCTTTCTTTGGTGCATCAACTCTCATATATGGCTACATTTTTAAAGATGGGCATTTAAGCTCAGCTGCCTTTTCCTCCCCTGCATGTCTCCTAGCCTTGGCTAGGGCTCACCTTCTGCTGGACTCCAATCCTCTGCTGGTGGCCCGGGATCCACCAGCACATGTAAACACATGCCACCAGATGTTGGCCTTGGATTACCACAGAGAGCATTGGCAGCTAGCCCGGGCTGTGACCTCGGCAAATCTCCGAGATCACAACCTGGACTAAGGGCTGCACATGTGGACCACAGTGGGCTAGCACCTCATGTGGCATACCCACCCCCATGGCCAGCCACCATGGCTGTGTCTCATTGGTTACCATGGCTGTACATCATGGTGGGACGTGGGGAGCAGACCGTGGGCACATCAGTTTGGTGCTCTGACCCGGGCCATGTCACCTGTGATTTTTGACCCTGGGGTGGCCCAGGGAGAAGTCCCATCAGCCACACGCCTGTTTTTACCCTATGCTGTTGCCACAGGGGTTGGAGACTCCCTGATTGTGGGTGGTGAGGCAATGTCATGATGGGTGGGGCAGCATCCATCTTGGCGCTGCTGTCTCAGAGCTGAGCAGGGGGATTAGAGGGCCTGAGAAGAGGTAGCAGTGATGGTCAAATTTACCACCAATACCGTTTTAGTGAAATTCTCAATTAAAAAAAAAATACAACTGGGTTGTAAAAAAATGAACTAGTGCTGAAACAAGAACCCTGTACATTCTTGTGAGAATGTACAACATTTTCACAGTCCCACGCGAGATCATGTGAGATCTTGATGAGATTTTTGACAATCTCGTGAGATTCTTGAAAAATTCAAAATGCACTTTGCGCATGTGGAAAATGGCTACCGTGGGCATTTTACTGCATGCGCAGCCTCTGGTGGGCATTTTGCGCAAGCACATAATGTTTTTTGAAGTTTCTCAAGAATCTCTTGAGATTCTTGTTGCTCTTAAAATACTCTGCACATGCGCAAATGGCTGCCAGGGGATGTGCATGTGCAGAAATTGCTGCGGTGGCCATTTTGCGCATGTGCAGTGACGGATTTCAGATGCATGAATTTCACACGAGAACGGGTCAAGAATCAGCCAATTCTCAACCTGTTCTCATAAATCTCGGTGAGAAGCCAATTCTCGCCAAGATTTCATGAGAATGCGAGGGCGAGTTTCAGCCCTATGGATGAACCAACACAGAACAATTGACCCCCTTACTTTTGAGACATACATGGAGTATGAACTGATACAGGTTTGCTAAAAAAGTTTTATGAATTTTTGTTGTAAAATCTGCTGCCAGATAGTTTCATGGAGTTTTCCCAGCTCTAGTGCTATTTGAGAATAACTCCCTATTTACTCATTCCTCACCACTTATAATTTTATAAGCTTATATCCTCCCTCAGTCATCTCTTCTCCAAGCTGAAGAGACCTAACCTATCAAGCCTCTCCTCGTACAGAAGCTGTTCAATAGTCTGATAATTTTTGTTGCCCTTCTCTGTACCTTTTCCAGTTCTACTGGAAACTTGCAAAATTTCATTGTGGATCACCCTGTGCCTGATGGAAATGGTTATACCACAGTGCATGCTTGTTGCAGGTTGCACAATGTAAATAACGTTGGTTCCCATCAGTGCTGTGGTCATCTCCAGAGGCAGATGTCGGATGACTGTACTGTGTGTATGTTGGTGTAGTAGGTACCCACTGACTGTGGCTAAGTGTATGCAGGATTGGTGCACAAGGGATTGGCACTCAAATAGTCTGCAGGCCAGGTGCCAAGCCTCTGGCCACAGTCCAACCACTAGAACCTAGCCACAACCACAGTTCCAGGCCAGCTCTTTGCCAACTCAGACACAGGCTCTCAGCTCTCCTTCCTTCAGGACCTTTTCAGCAGCCTCTCAGGAGATGTGTCCTCCTTGCTGGTCAAGAGCAGACTGACTTCCAGCTTCCTGTGATGTCTTCTTTTATGCAGCTAGCCACACCCACCAGCATCCTCTTCCTGACGGTGGCCATATTAGGTCTTCTCACCTGGCAGGTGCCATTTTGTGGCCTAGCCCTGCCACATTTTACTATGGAGAAGTTGCAGCAAGCACCTGGACACTATAGCCAATCTCTTGGCCCCTGTCTTCCTTCCCTCCCAAGATAGCACAGCTCAGCATTGGTAGGGACTGATACGCACTTTGCTGTAGCTGCAGTCTTTTCATGGACCAATCACAGAATTCACCATGGCCTCATGGACCTCCAATGGTGGTCCACAGACCACATTTTCAGAACCATTGATCTAGTCTATTTCATGCCAGTACAGGCTTGTTCTGTTCACCAGTACTTTATGCAGTCAGGCTTTAGAGTGCATTGAGGAGAAGTGGCAGTAAAAATATCCTCATCTGGGGAATTTTTTCTAATAAAATATTTATTTAGTGATAGATGCAAAACCAGTAGGCCTCTAACTTGAAAGGAAATGCCCCCCTCCTCCTCAAATTGGACTCTATCCAACTCACAAATCTGTCTGCTAATTGAATTTAATTCATAGTAGAGACTTCCTAGAATATGGAACCTTCCTCAAGTGATACGTTGTTATATTTTCAGGTTTTGAGCCAAAACACCATAACTTTAAACACAGCAAACTAGATTATTGGAAAATAAATCAAGCAGCTAATAGGGAATATACCTAAATGGAGGAATTTTTTTTAAAAAATGGCAGGATCAAGAATGAGATTGTTAAATAGCCCAAACTCTGCTCAGTAATGTAAGCTAATCAAATGCAGTCTTTCCCCCGACACAGAAACCTGGTAAAAGAATCATACAGCTATTGCTAATGGAAAACCCAGGCAGTGCCCTCCACAGTTGAAGCTCTTCTACTGTATACAAATCCTGATTCCCTAGTTAGCCCTTACCTGCAAATACAAGCTGCTTTTCTGGGGGTGAGGGGAAATCCTCAAGACCCTGAGGAGAAAAATAGCCAGATAAAAACAAAGCCGAAAAGCCCTTCACAGATATATAAGCCATAAGGAAAATTGCAGCTTTTCCTGTCCTAGATTCTATCCTTAACTTCTGTTCCTGCAACATCCAGCTTCATCAATAGGCGCTGAATGATAATAACACATTAGTCAAGATGCTTCGGTTCCAAACCTCTCCCATTAACACACTAAGCTTCACTCCCACAGAATTAAAAGATTAAAAATAAACTAATTACCCAGAATTTAGCATCCTAAGCAACCGGTTCTAGCCACCTGGCTCACAGCTGCTATGGCAACTGCTCAATTAATCAAAATACATCAGTCCCACCCATCCCTGATCATTAAGGGGAAACACACAAGCATAGGTGCACAGTCGGAGCTGTGAAAGGAAAGAATGGCGTTCCACACCTGAAATAGTCAGTCGGAATTTTAATACTTCCAAAAAGTTAACACGTTGACAGGACAATCATCCACCATCACAACCAAAGGAATTTTTGCCATTGATTTTCACGATGCAGGAGTGTGCCCTGGCAGTACTAAAGTAGAGATGCAGTAGCTGCATAAGCCAAATGGATGTTCAAAGAAGATTACAGTAATTCAAAGGTGTTGACGATATACTGTATAGGCAATTTTATTTAATTCTTCAGCAGAAATTTATGGGAGAAAAACTTTGGATTGCTACCTTTTGCCATAGAGCGGGAGGTTGGAAAGGAGAGAATTTTCCTCTTTTTAGTTGTTGGCACTGTTTCTTCTAAGGTTAATACTGAAATATGCTATTTCATATTCGTGAAGCCTATCCAGCTATCCGTTCAAATAAATGGATATCTGATTAAAACTTCTCTGATAGTCACATATTTCTTTATTTGATTTTGGTATCCAGTTACTTTAGTTATATCAGTTATTTTGGTTCAGTATTTTGGTTACTTCAGCAATGCTGTTTAGTGCTATCGAACACCATACTGTTGCACAACAGTGCAACTGCACAAATAGAGAATAGTATCGTTGTGTAACAGTATGTGCTAAATAGCACAGCAGGAGTAATTGCAATACCAAAACAAAATTTAAAAACAATAACCAATGTAACAAACTGAAATGACCAAAGTAACTGAAGTAAATGAAAGGAAATAACCTAAATGAATATTCATTATCCACAAATGAAGTCGGAAATAAATAGGGCTTCATTTCTGTTTTGCCTGGAGGGACCCTCCAGTCTTTAAGATATTCTGCTGGAGGAACCCAGGGGAAGCCACTAAACCAACCAAGGGGCCTAGTAACCCACGTGGCCTACTAATGTTGGTGGGACGGTCCCAAGGGCCACACCGTGGAATCCCTGAGCCCAAGGGAAGCAACAGGGGAGCTTCGGAAGCTCCTGGAGATGGCCACCCACGTGGCCTAGTAATGCCAGTGGGGTGGCCACAAGGACCGCACTAGAGAAGCCCTGGGGAAGCTAGTAAACCCCAGGCCCTGGGGAAGTGATAGAGGAGCTATGAAAAGCTCCCAGAGCTGGATAGCAGAGGAGGGGAGACCCTCTAGCCAGAGAAGACCTGAGAGGGTGGTTGAGCTGTGGTGGGAGTCACAGCACAAGACTTGGAAAGCCAGGTTAGAGCCTCTTTTTAGTAATTAGTAATTAGTAATTAGTAATTTATGGGGGTGCAGAGGTGCTGGTGGAGCCACCCACGTGGGAGCAGAGCTGGCAGGCCTTAGAAGCACACTCGCAAACCTGCGTGCCTTCTCGCTGCTCACTGGATACCCTGGGGTCATAAAGAAGAGCTGCCGGCCCTGCGCACTACTTTTTCAGTACTGGCCACACTGGTGAGTCCCGCCTCTGGGCCAGCCCCCTCTCACCTCGACTGGCCCAACTGGCCAGGGCATATCAAGTTCCTCGAATAGGTGTGTGTACAAAACTGCCCCTACTTAAGGGTGGGAGCAACTCTTTCAGGACTAGCAGAAATGCACCAGCCATGGAGATGTGAAGGAGGTGATGAGGATGTTCTAGTCACCTCTCTCCTGTAGGCCTTGTGCCTCCCATACCCCACAGTGAGCGAGAGGTGCACAACTTGTGCACCTCTCGCTCACTGTGGGGTATGGGAGGTTATATAACTTACAAGTTCAAATCCCACTTCTGCTGACTGTGCTCTCCAGGCACCTCATCTTTTTTCCTTTCAACCAAAGGGATGTAAGGAATGAAAAAACAACGCCCTCTTTACATTAGCAGAGAGGTGATATAAGGACATGGCATGGAATAGAAGACAGCATTCTTAGCAGAGCTGAACACGGGATGTGGGGGAGGGTTCAATTTTGAGCAGTGCTCATTCAATTCAAATGACCTTTTACCATTGATTGTGTGCTTGTTTTCACAATGTTGGGATGTTCTGTTTGTTTTCATTTTCTTTCCTTTTGTTTTTCATTTGTTTCAGTGAAAATGAATGAAATTGTTGCTGGCATAAATTAATGGAAACAAACAACATAAATAAAATAAATGAAAAAAGAAACAAAAGGAATGAATGAGAACAAACAGAACACCTGAAATTGTAAAAGAAACGGGTGCTCATACAAGTGGTGTTCACTCCTTGGTTCATTCATTTCAGGTCAGATCACTCAGAATCAATGGGTTTGCTCATGTTTGAGGGTATTCATTTTGGCTCTAATTCTTATCATAGTGGATCCAAAATATAGCTACCCAGTCTCACTACTAATGCTGTTGCAGTTTCCTAAATTCTGCTATTTAACTTACTGGTCGATATATGAAGTCTTCTCTAGCAGCTGGGATTTTTTTGTTGTATTTGTTGTTTTTTAAACAGCTTTTGTAGCATGTTAAAGCTTGGGGAATGAAATCTGAAGCGAAGAGGTTCAAGCTTGGCTTATGTGAGAGGACGTTATGTGTATGTGACTGATTTCACTTGATAAAATTTTGGTTTTTAATAATAATAAAAAAATAGGGATGGAACCAGACCTTCTGCTGTCAAAGCTGGAAAGGATTGGGGTGTAGGAATGAAGGGAATGAATGTTCTCCTGCTCAATTTGAATTATTATTACTCAACTGAACCTACACCATACACTCCCAACTCTATAGGGTCACAACTCAGAGTAGGTTTCTGATGTAGGTGATCTATAAGGCCAGCACATACACAGAGCTGCACTCCAAACACCATTAGTGCCTCTAAACTGTCAGGAAATTGACGAGGGATGGATCAGGAGAGGTCTATATGTGGCAGGTTTAGGATCTAATAAAACTCTGGCTGGTACAGGGTCAGCGATGCCTGGACTGCAAGCAGAAGGAGGATTTAAGCTCCAGTAAAAAAAATGAGACTGTGGGAAGACCCTTCTCCTGAAATCACATATAAGAAGTCAAGGAAATGATTGACTATCCTACCTGAAAGAGGCCCTCCGGTACTCCAGTGGCGGAGGCAAATGTACTACTGCCAGAATCTGTATCAAGGCAGTGAGGTTGCACTAGAGAGGGACAAGGTCAAGATGCTTTCTTACCCACTGCCTTGGCATGTTCCCACCCTTGTGGAGAGTCAAAACATCTGGCCCCTCTTTGCACTCCCCTCAGAGCGCCCATCTTTTGAGACAGCCTAAACAGATGGACATTTGGGAACTGGTCTTTATATACATCATATTACAATTGGTATTTTTATTAGTTCAAGGGTACTTAAATGGAAATGGTGTCTGGATGGCAAAGATAGCTGTTTTGAGTTTCATGAGTATTGATGAAAAAGAACTTAAAGATTCAAAAAGTAATACTGGATCATTTCAAGGAAATACTTTCAGTGCTGTAACATTATTGGAGCCTTAACCATCTAGTCGATAAATGTTACGATGAAAAATACTCACTGAACATGAAGCTGCTTTGAAACATTCATGTAGCCATCTTATTAAGCATAGTTGTCTTGCAAAATATCAAATAAGGCATATTAAAGTCTGACTTTCATGACCATGAAAACTTCCTCATCTCTCAGCATTGGCAAATTAAATGCACGCGCTTGACCCTTTCCCTCATTCCACAACGCATAAGCTCCCCCACCTCCAACATCTATGCATCTCTCAGTTTTTGTACTCATTTTCAGAGTGGCCCCTGAGAGGGCAAAAGTTCCCTACTAGAGCTGAAATGAGTACCTGCAAAAATGGGTTTACCTGATGAATTTCTAGTATCCAAACTGTCAACAACATCGGGTACCGATTGCTACTCGATTGCAACCCAATTCAGGTACCCGATGTCCCGGAATGTTGAATTTCGATCCCAGAACATCGACCTCCAGCACTGATTTTTTTTTATTTCCACACCTATTTTTTTATTTTCCATTCCATAAAGTTTATTTATTTATTCTATTTTTACCCCACCCTCTCACAAAAGCAATCTGGGGCAAAGCAAAAGCAAAGTTTAAAAAAAACCCAATAATCACAATATAAAAAGGCAGCCCCTTGTAGAATGCATTGCAATAGTCTAGCCTCGAGGTGACAAACACATAGATGATAGTGGTGAGATTGGAGTCGAAGACATATTGGCGGAGCCTTTTCACCAGATGTAATTGGTGAAAGGCATTCCTGGCCACAGTCAATACGGGATTGAGCTTCACTTGGCTTGACCTCATCCAATACTCGACAGCAATGAGACAGTAGGGCCTGGGTTGGATGAAAATTTCATTTATTTTATTTTATTTTATTTATTTCCCAATTTTTTTAAAAAAAATGTATTTATAATTTTTTCTATAAAAGATTTTTATCCCACCCCTCCTGCCCATAGGGCAGCGAACAACAAATTAAAACAATAAAACAATAAAAGCAATTTAAAAGTAAAAAGTCCCTTAAGTGGGAGAAAAAAATCACCGTCCTGCACAATAGCAGCTCAGGGTGGCATACAACAATTGTTACAATAAAGCCAACAATAAAAATATCTAAATTTTTTTTTAAACCATAAAGTACTAAAAGAGCGGAAATCAACCCGTCTCCCTCCCCAAAGGTCTGGCAGAACAGCCAGGTCTTACACTGTCTCTGAAAGGAGGGGAGGTCCGGGTCCAAGCAGGCCTCCATTGGAAGGTAATTCCACAGCCTGGGCATGGCCACTGAGAATGCCCTCCTCATTGTTGCCACCCAGGAAACCTGGGGGACCTCGAGTCAGGCGTCCCCAGATGACCACAAAGGTCATACCACAGTCTGGGGAATGAGGTGGTCCCACAGGTAGGCGGGGCCCAGACCATTTAGGGCTTTAAAGGTCATTACCAACACCTTGAATCAAGCCCGGAAGACAATAGGCAACCAGTTTAGAGAACAGAGCACTGGTGAAATGTGCTCACGACAACCCATCCTCATTAGAAGACAGGCCGCCACATTCTATATCAGCTGCAGTCTCCAAACTTTCACCGGGGGTAGACCCATGTAGAGTGCGTTACAGTAGTCCAATCTCGAGATGATGAAAGCATGGATGATTGTCGCCAGGTCAGAGTCTGAAACATACGGCCGTAGCCGTCATACCAGATGCAATTGGCCTTCCCCACCAGCATCACCTCCATCTTGTCAGGATTCAATCTCAGACAGCTTGACCACTTCCAGTCCTCCACAGCCACCAGACACCGGGTGAGCACCGAGACTGCTAGAGTCTAGAGAAAGAGAGAAGTAAAGCTGTGTATCATCAGCATACTGATGACAGCGTACGCCAAACCTTCTCATGACCTCGCCTGATGGCTGCATGTACACATTGAACAGGACAGGGGACAAAATAGAACCCCGCAGGATTCCACATGTAAGGTCCCAGGGAGATATTGAACACTTCCCTAGGACCACCCGCTGAGTTCTCCTGGCCAGGAATTCATTTCATTTCATTTCACTTTTTATTTGTATCCCGTGCTCTCTTGCCAAGGCAACTTGAGCGGAACCATTTCAGAACAGCTCCTCCCATCCTGGCCCGATCCCTCAGATGAGTCACCAACATCTCGGTGGTCAACGGTGTCAAATGTTGCCGACAGATCTAGTAAGATCAAAAGAGATTATCTCCCCTGATCTTATTCACGGCGCAGGTCATCAACCAAAGCCACAAGTGCAGTCTCAGTACCAAACCCAGGACGAAAGCCGAACTGTGAGGGAGTCAGAAAACTTATCTGATCCAGATGCCCCTGAAGCTGCTGAGCCACCACTCATTCAATAACCTTCCCTAAAAAGGGAAGGTTAGAGACTGGCCGATAGCTGGTAGGGGAGTCAATGTCAAGAGATGGTTTCTTGAACAGAGACCTCACCACCACCTCTTTAAGGTGGTACAGCACTCTGCCCTCCCTAAAGGAGGCATTGACAACCTCGGCCAGCAATGACCCTAAGGTCTCCCAGCACGTCTTAACCAGCCAAGATGGGTATGGATCTAATTCACAACAGGTGGCTCTAACTGCCTCAAGGACATGTGCCACATCAGTGGGCGACACCCACTGAAATTGATCCCACAAAGTTGGACCAGTTGGGGCTTCCATAACCTCAAGTTCACTCCCTGCTGTAAGTGCAGTGTCAAAATTGTGATAAATTCGAGTGATTTTATCTGTGAAAAAGTCAACAAACATGTCACAGCAAGCACTGGAAGATTCCAGTTCTAGGCAGAGAGAGGCCAGACTGACCAGCCTCTGCACCACCCGGAAAAGCTCAGCTGGACGTGACTTTGCAGATGCTATGAGGGTAGCAAAGAACTCCTTCTTTAAGAACATAAGAACATAATTCTTTGTTGCCTACACAGCAACAGCATAGACTTTCAAACTAGTTTTATGTTGCAGTCGGTCGGCTTTAGTACGAGTATGGCACCACCGTTGCTCCAAATGACAAATACTGCTGGGTGTCATCAGCATACTGATGACAGCAAACCCCCCAGTTATGCACGATGTCCCCAAGAAGCTTCATATACATGTTAAATAGGAGAAGGAACAGAATGGAAACCTGTGGGACTCCACACGGCAGGCCACTGGGGGATGAAGTATAGTCCCCTACAGCCACCCACTGAGATCTATCTGTGAGGTAGAAGCGGAACCATTGAAAACAGTCCTGTCCACCACCGCTAGCTCCCGCAGGCGTGTCACCAACAAATCATGGTTAACAGTATCGAAGGCCACAGATAGATCTAATAGAACCAACAGGGTCATACCACCCTTGTCCAGTTCTAAGAGGAGGTCGTCGACCAAGGCCACAAGCGCTGTCTCCGTGATGTAAGCCAGGCGAAAGCCAGACTGTGTGGGATCAAGAAAACGAATGCCATCTGAATGCACCTGGAACTGACAAGCCACTACCTGTTCAATAACCTTCCCTAAAAAGGAAAGGTTAGAGACAGGTCAGTAACTAGCTGGGACACCAACGTCAAGTCATAGGTTTTTGAGGAGGGGCCCGACCACAGCCTCCTTGAGGCAAACTGGCACCCACCCCTTCCAAAGGTTGGCATTGATAACCTCCACCAGCACTGCCCCCATTGTCACCCTGGTAGCTCTTACTAATCAGGAAGGGCATGGATCTAATTCACAAGTTGTGGTACGAACAGATCCCAGTGCATCGGCTGCATCGGCAGGTGTTGCTAATTGAAATTCATCCCACAAATCATGACCAGACAGGGCCTTCTTAACCTCTGGTTGAGCCACTGCCTCTAAAATGGCAGAGTTGAAGTCGTGTTCAATGCAAGTGATTTTGTCTGCAAAGTACTTTAAAAACATGTCACCACGGGCCGTGGACGAATCAGGTTCCAGGTGGAGACAGACTGGACCAACCAGACCTATCACCACCTGGAACAGCTCTGCTGGACAGGACTGAACAGACGCAATGAGTGCAGCAGTGAACCACTTCTTTACTGCCCTCACCGCCACAGGACTTCTTGCTCTGCCCCTTGCAATTCCACCTCAACATGGATATTGAAGTACCCCAAGACAATAAGCTTAGGGGAGTTCAAGACCAGGTGCAAGATGATAGCTGCTGGAGCAGCCAGGGATGCTGCTGTGTAGTGGAGTGCACGGTACACCAGCAGAATCCCCAACCTGTCCATGGCCGGACCCTCCAGTCAGTCTTTAGCCAAATCAACTACAAGGTGGATGCACTCTATTCCAGACTCAGACTACATTGAAAACCTCTGTGTGACCAATCCATCTCTAAAGATAATAGCCAGTCTCCCCTCACCCATCCCCAACCTTCCAATCTTGGCTGGTGCTAGATGGAGCACCCAGCTGAAATGAGATCTGCCAAAATTGGCCCCGAACACTCATCCAAACAGGTGTCCATCACGCACACACCGTCGGTTGCTCAATCCAAGATAGCCTCATGGATTACAGATAATTTTTTGCCAAACAACCTCGTGTTACACAACCCCAGTGACAGACATGGGTCTCCTGAGACCTTGAACACCTGGTTATCTGGGCCTCGAGGGAATTGGCACTAACCACTGATCCCACTGGTTCCTCTGCTCATGATGATCTCTCCTGCCACTAGGACCATAATCCCCCTGCCCCATCATGACCCCTATTGCTGCTGTTCCACCCCCCCGGGGGGGATGCCATCTGCCCGACTCCTGCCACGCAATGGGTCCCCCACCAGAGCAGCCGGGGAGGGGACCAATCCCCCACTCATTAACCCCTCTCCCATTATCCCACCCCCCTCTCACGGGGGAGGGGGGGCTACACTGCTCCCTCAACCTCAAACAACTCCCAACACAACCCTATAATATTATCCCCACCCACCCCTCTCACCGGGGGATGATCAACCTGAGAGGCCTGGAAAGTCAACTTCTGGTCCCAATTTTTCAACTAGCAGTTCTGGGTTTTTTTCATTTTCCGTACTGATTGTTCATGTTTCCATCCTGATACACCAATCGGTAATATGAAAACTGGTATCAAAAGTTACCAACTTTTTTTTTTTTTTTTAATCTGGGTACTCAATTGCTACCCAGGTAGCCCACCAATTGGTACCATTGATATGGTACTTGAAAATGAGGGTATTACCCACAGGTACTGGACCAGTGGTTCCCCTCCCACCTCCATCCCATTAGTGTTAGCAGACTGAAGGAGTCACACAAACTGTTAATTTATGGCAAGCTTTCTTTGTGGGGGCATTGGGAGGAGATTTTTAACATGCTTGTTGTGATGTCCAAGCTTTTCAACCCCATGATAAACTGCGATACCAAAGTTTTACCACATTACCAGTTCAGATATCACACCAACCATGAGGTAACCCATAACTCCTTCCAGCTCCAGCCCCAGAGTATCACTGACTGTTGTATGTGGTTTTTTGGTTCTCTGTTTGCATGGCCATTCCCACTGAGTGGGGGAAAGAGGGGTGGATTTACCACTGGACTGGGATAGTCACATGCATGTCTTTACACCAGGTAAATTAACACAGTAGCCTTAGCAGGTGGTAGTTTTCCGCTGACTAATTTATTTATTTATTTATTTATTTAATGGGACTAAGGTCCCATTTAATATAAGCATACTCTGAGATTAATCTTTTTTTCCTTCTTCTTTTTTTGATGGTGCTAAAACAGCCTTACCAGAGTCATGACATCTCTGGGGTTCATAAAAATGCATCTGAGGAACAATTGGTTCCTTGGGATCTGAAATGATTATACCTGTATTTTGGTCTCAGGATGTTATTTTTAATTGCTCAGGGATCCCCTGGGATCCATTCCAAGATGACTCAGATAACACAAGTTGGACCCTTTGCTATACATTCAATATTCTCCATATATGTTGCAGAATCAAAGTGTCTAAGAATCCAAGAAACTGACTGGCAATAGAAGTTTATTTATCAAGTGACACACAGGAATATGCGAGTCTTACTATACTGGACTAGACTACCGACTTCAATGTCTTTGGCAATGGCCACTAAAACAAATTTCAGAGGACTTTGCAAGACACCCTGTAGAGGCAAATCATGGAATACTTACCACTGGAGAATTTTTGTTTTCTTATTTTGACACTCAGTGGCTGTTTGGGGGGTTTAGGTTTTAGTGTGGTTTAATATTCCTTATTATGAACTTGTCGTTTTGGTGTCCCCTCCATTCTCGGGTGTGAGAAAGCATTTTACTTTGTAACTAATAAATTATTGGGATCGAGATCGTCATAAAACACCACTCCAATGTGGTACAAAACAAAACTTTATTGGAACGACACACCTTGGTTTTCTATTCTTGGCAGGATTATACTACACACAGTATTATACAGATAGTCCCCAGATAAAGATATCTTACGTGTCCTGTGGCTGGCCAAATCCTGGAAGCACGCAGGCTGATTCAGGGAAAAGACTGAGAGAGGCCCCTTTGGTGCTGGAGAGTAGAGCTGCTGGCGAGCGAAGACAAGTTGTGATCCGTGTGTGCAAGGTCAGGAAGGGAGTGAAACCATGTGATTCACCAACTGGTGACCACTAGCCTTCACCCAAAGTCATGTTGTATGACCAGGTTCTTCATACAGTTCTGAGGTACAGGTCAGTAATAGCCAGATGCCATGTCATGGTGACATCACATAGTTCTTTAGCATATCAGAAGAGCGTCTTCCTGGGAGGAAGGGCCCTTAGCATATTAACATCTGTATCTTTCCTTGATTGTTCTTTTCCTGGCCTGGAAGTCAGTAGCAGAGTTGCAAATGTCCCACTTGTCTGTTCACAATGGGTTTCATTTGTCAACTCCAGTTGTTCAGCAGGAGGCTTTGTTAAGCATGTGTGGCGGTGCCAGGAGAAGATACTTGTCTGGCTATGCCTTTGTTAGTATGCTGATGGAGCCTTATCCACATGTTGAGTCATCTCAGCTTGAATTCCATCACAATCTCAGGCCTGCTGGCTGTTCTGGACCATCTCTCTGCTCTTTGCCTTTGCTTGACCGAAGTTAGGTCTGGCTTCCTTTGTCCAGGCCAGGAGAACATAAGATATCAATAACACTATATTCTATTGCCACAACTTAAATGGGAAACAGTGAGGCTGATCCCAAGCCAAGTGGAGCTCCTGTGCGCGTGCATAGGCATGGTTTCTGCAAGGCACAATTTGCCTGCAATGGAGCTCCGCAAGGTTTGTGCATAGCTGTACGCAGGGTCCACGGGGCTTGGGCTCAGCTCCAAAGACCAGAATTATAGCTGAAGTGGGTTTCTAATTTAGTTCTTTTGGGTAATACCTGCATTTTCAAATACAGTGCTGGGTACTTGACGGTCTACCCAGTCACTGGTCAGGTAGCCAACTACCTGAAAAATTGGTCATTTCAGTTATTGATTTACAAATTTTCCAGTTACCAATCACTAACTCAGGACAGGAAACCAAGAAATCAAGATAGAACCCCCAAACTGTGACAGGAAGTCAATATTCCGGGACATCGGGTATCCGAATCAGCCACCAATTGGGTACTGATGAATACCGGAACGTTGTAGGTCAATTCAGGTATCATAAATTCAATTAGTATACCTGGCTTTGCAGGTTCTTATTTCAGCTGTAGCCAGAAGCCACCCCCCACCCCCACCCCCAACCTTGGAGCAATCCCACTGAAATTAGAGCAGGTAACACATTTTTTGTCTGTGGGGTAATACCAAGTTTTGGGGAACTCCAGTGGACATCTGATGTTTTATGTCTGAAAAAAGTGGGACTTTCCAGGATGTCGAAGGAAGCTGATCCTAGTTCCTACCCCCACCCACGTGCTGACTCACCTGCCTGGCCACTGTTCCTGCTGCTCCTCTATGGATACTGTTCAGTTCTTCCCACTCGGCTTTTCTGAGTGGGAGGGGGGCATAGCGAGGAGGCCTCTTTCAGCAGTGTGTCACTGTCCCCATCGGGGGGTGCATGTAGATGAGGGTTGTAGGAGGGTCGCATGGTCAATCCCTTCTGTCATTCTGAAGGCATTGTGTGCATTCCCTCTATGGGGACTGTGGCATGCCACCCGTCCTCAAGCTGGGGCTTGGGATGCCTGGAGAGGCCTCCTTGCTCCCCTCAGCTGAGCAGCAGTCGACGGAAACAGCAGTGTCTGGGTGAGTCAGGCCAGGGAGTGCACAGGTAGCCTGTAAAGTTACTTCTGAGCACCAATCGGTGTACGAATGCAGGTGGGTCAAGTTGGGCACCCCAGATTCACCAGGTTACCTGTTTGTGTAGGTACCTGATTGCACCTCTAACTAAAATCTATGGGGCTAGTCTAGAATAAGTGGTTTACTGGCTGCAGCCAAAGGATGTGACTTGCCTACCTCTGCCCCATCCTTTCTGCAAGCAAAAGCACTGTTAGTACATGTGGATTTATGTATCACAGGAAAAAGGTTGTGGAGAGCCTCAAGTTAAACTATGGACAATGCATCATTGTGAAGGGCTGCTATGTAAAGTCATTTTTCAGGAATGTTAGCCTAATGTATGCTTATGAGTTTTAAATTATGGCCCATAGGAGTCCACAGAAGCTTGTGAGATAGGCTAAGACCATCTAAGTCCATCTCTGTGGTAATGCAGACTTGTTCCTTGCATTGCATTTTTCTAATGCGTTGTCCAGACTGGTTTTAAATATCTTAAATGATAGGCCTCCTTTCACTTCACCTGAGAGTTTACTCCACGACCTAATAGATTTAACATTCCAGAGTAATACTGCATGAGGTAATACTTGCTAATTTCCAGAGCCTTGCATCATGATGGCACAGCTGGAGATGGCACAGAGAATTATACAAAAGGGCAGTGTTATTTCATGATAACTATGATATAGAAAACATTCACAGTGTGATCTCCCTATTGCTGTTTCCTTTAAGAGTTGAGAAGAAAAACCAGTAATGAAGCCCATTCCCAATTCCATGCTTCCTAAACTAGCTCCTGCTAATTTTGTAGCACTGGGGCTGGAGGAAAGATGACAGCTGCAGACGGTGTGGAGGGGGGAACCACCTTGTAACACATTTTGTCAAGTCTCTGGCGCGGGTCCAAAGCCGGTATTGCTGGAGACATGATGAAGTGTGAAAAATACAGGCAGGCATTTTAGACAAATAAAAGATGGGAGGCCAGGGAAAATCAGGACCAAGAGAGATTAATATTGGTGAGGTTTATAGCAGGAGAGGGAAGGCTGTAGGAAGTAAAGCAATCCCCTTGGGGGAATTTCTTGCAATAGCAGCAGATTGGAAACATGACGGGCCTGAAGAGGAAGCTTATTTTTTTCCAACTGGACTCTTCGCCAAGCTCACTTTGTGAGCAATGGTCAGAGAAAAGTGAAATGGGCAAGAATGACAGAATTTACATTCCTCCAGAAAGAAAAGGAAAACAGAAGCTGTGAGAGAGGAGGGAGAAAAGCATCTAAGCTTTTAATAAGGCAATGCAATTGGAAAGATAGAGCAGGCAAGACACTGGATTATCACTCTAAATAGAGAGGCAATGGAGGGTCTTAGACACCTTGAAAATTGTTACCCACCACATCCGATCGGTCACATCTGCCTGTATCAGGGACGGGAATTTGTATTTGTATGTTGGTAGGCTCATATTTTATTCTGGGGTTGTGAATACTTTGGTGGAAGGGATGGGGAGGAAGAGGGCTTGGGTGGGGAGGGGGGTGGGAGAGGACCCAGCCTGGGGTAGGACAAATTTCTTGAAAATAAATAAAGATGAATCCTGCCAAGCATGGAGCTTAGGAAGAGAGTAAGTTGCCAATCTTACAGAAATTCAGACAAAGTAGAAAGTAATCATTCAAAGCTTCTGGCATGCAGTGCATTCCTGGATTACGGCCCAGAGGGGCAGAATTTTGGATGGTTTTCCTACCCAAATCACAGGAGAGGTTTTGAAACCTTTGGCCAATTTGAAGCCAAATCTGGAGTTTGCTGCTCACGCTGGCAATCGCTGTAAACTGAAGGGCAGACATGCTATTAATAATTTGATAGGATTAACCTCTATTGTTCCAGTATACCAAGGAGCTGGGTCTAGTGCTTCATTCGTAAAAAAATAAAATAAATTAAAAATGAATTGTCGGAGGCCTAGGCCTGTCCCAGAAGCCCAGAGCTTCTCATAGTAGGGAACTGAACCCTAGTTTCCAGCTAGCACTCGTTACTGGACCACCCTGGCTCTCCACAGCTGAATATAAACCAGGAATTTGTGCAATTTAATCTGTCACAACTAGTGCAGGGGATGGAGTAGGAAAGTTGTTAATGAAAGCCAAATAAACTATCCAGTTCTTTCTGTTTTTTTGTTTCCAACCCTGAAATGCCTTTGGTCAATATCCACCTTTTCCTGGTCTGTCTCATTGTGGGGTGCACATTTTTAGTGGGAAGATTTCCCTGGCTCATCCCCTCTCCCTCCTTGAATATAATCGCTGGGGCAGAACTGTGACAAGCTCCTCCAAAAGTTAAGCCAGTGGCTGGGTCAGTTTTGGAGAAGGTTGTTTTTAAAAAATTCATAATTTTGAAAGTGTTCCTTTCAAATCATATGGCATGTAAATGATCTGTGATCTCAAGTAATCCCTGTTCTGTAGAAATCAATAATAATTTTGCCACTGAGTTCAGCAGAGGCAGGATTTCACCTGACAGCAACCAACCAAAATTTTGCTTGTGGTGGAGGGGAGGTCTGTGCCTTGACCCCTGAAGGCTTGCCTTCTGATACTTTTAAGGTTGCCACTTTCTCAAACATTTTGACCTGACTATGGTGGGGCCATACTTAAAACGTGGAGTAAAGGGATTTTCCCACCCTTTCCTGAAATGGCAATGCCCCCTTCAGAGTGCTATTGAGATGATAGGGCCACATCAGTAAGGGAGTGACACATGCGCACACACACACACACACACACACACACGCCGCCCCTTCCAACTTACTGTTTATCAGGTACCATGTAATGGATACCATTCATTTAATGTTTACCGCACTGCCAAGAGTACCATTTTACTTCTGGATTTGTTGTTTCTGTATTTCTGAGTCAATCACTATGTGAATAGACCGTCCTTAACCTCCCCCACTGTCCCTTAACCTCCACCCCAGTATCTCCAATCAGAATTGTTGTTCTATGTTGTTCCCCTTGCTTTGACCAATCTGGAATTGGATTTCAGATTAGTAAACTCCTTAGGCAAACTCATTGGCTCCCATGGCTTCCAATACCACCTCTATGCTGATGACACTCAACTCTATCTCTCTACTCCTTCTCTCTCTCCCTCTGTTCAAGAACGTCTAATCAACTGTCTCTCTGACATCTCTACCTGGATGTCTCAATGTCAACTCAAACTCAACATGGCTAAAACTGAACTCCTTATCTTCCCCCCTCATCCTTCCTCTCCTTCCTCACTGTCAATAACTATTGATGGAGTCATCATCCTGCCTGTCCCCCAAGCCCGTAGCCTAGGCTTCATCTTTGACTCAGCCCTTATTTTAAACCCTACATTGACTCTGCTGCTAAATCCTGTTGCTTCTCCCTCCATAACATTGCTAAGATTTTCCCTTTTCTCTCTGTCTCGTCTGCCAAAACTCTTGTTCATGCTCTGGTCATCTCTCGCCTCGATTACTGTAACCTCCTTCTCACTGGCCTTCCCCGGTCTCACCTTTCTCCCCTCATCTCTCTTCAAAACTCTGCTGCCAGGGTCATCTACCTCGCCAGTCGCTTCGACCATGTGCAGCCCCTCCTCTCTTCGCTTCACTGGCTTCCCCTTCCTGAACGAATCCTGCACAAGCTCCTAGTCTTCACCTATAAAGCTCTTCACAACCTTGCTCCCCCCCTACCTCTCTGCACTTATCGCCCTCCAGACTCCAGCCCATGCACTTCGCTCCTCCTCTGTCCCTTCTCTCACCCTTCCACGCCTTCCCTGCTCCCCTAAGCGCCTTCGTCCCTTCTCACTTGCTGCCGCCCATGCCTGGAACTCCCTCCCTGTCCACATCCGCCTTGCCCCCTCCCTTCATACCTTCAAATCTCTCCTTAAAACTCACCTCTTTCGCTCTGCTCTGTCTGACTCTTTATCCTGCTGAGCCACTATTCCTATACCTACGATCGGTTTACCCTTATCCTTGCCACATGGACCTGCCTGCTGTCATTCTCATCGTAACCAAGCCAAGTACGTGCACTTGAGACCTCGCATCTTCATGAATGTTAGACCCCTTGTCTCTCCCTCTGTTCCCCTTCCTAAGTCTCTCCCCCAGCTCCTGTCTCTCAGATTGTAAGCCCTAGGGGCAGGGACCATGTCTATTTTATTACTTTGTAAAGTGCCAGGTACACTGCTGGCGCTATATAAATGTTTGTTAATAATAATAATAATAATAATAAAGGAATCTGCTGCATATCAGCCAATGAGTGACAAGGAAGTATAAGGGAAAACGGACTGCAAGAAATGTGGTGTTGCGTCAGTATTACCTCTTGGGATTTGAAATGAATGGCAAAGCAGTAAACAGGATCCTGGTAAGCGGAAATTTGGTAAATTGAGAAACAAAATGCTGGTCGAGACATTGTCAAGTACCGGGGATGTTCTTGATTTGACTGAGACGGTATCAGAAACCAGGATTTCAACAAGATTTCCTGTTTGGTGACACTTCATTTCAGCCTTAATGAGAACCCCTATGTGTTTGTTTGTTTGTTTGTTTGTTTGTTTGTTTGTTTGTTTGTTTGTTTGTTTGTTTGTTTGTTTGTTTTACAGATTTTGGACCCCGCATCCTCCTTCCCTCAGCAGCTTGGGGCAGCTCACTGTTTATAATTAAAAAACATAAAATACAAAATAAATATAGTATAAAATAAATCAGTATAAAAATCCACATGGTGGAGTGTCAGAAAAACTCCCCCTCCCGTATCCCTCATCCCCCCACTGCTTAAGGAGGGGAGGTCCGTCAAAAGGAGGGGAGGTCCAGGGTCACATGGACCTCTGCCAGGAGAGAGTTCCACAGCCTTGGTGTGGCCACTTAGAACAGCCGCTGCATAGTTGCCCCCTGAGATACTTGGGGGACTTCGAGAAGGGTGCTGCTGGATAACCGCAGCAGTCAATCTTGACCCCAGGGCAAGGGGTGATTGTGCAGATAGGTAGGCCCCAGACTGTATAGGGCTGTTGATCAGAAGGCAGTGAAGAGAAGGGAAGCAGAGGGAGTCAAGTATCAGTTGTGTGGATTAGAGCCTGACATGCAAAATCCATGGACAAGAGATAGAAGATCAGTCCTCTTGTGGCCCTCCCAGACTGGTCCCTTGTTCTATAGGTATTCTATAGGAAGAGTAAACATGCTTAAAATGCTAGAGGTGTGCACCAGGGGCCCATGTCATTTTCATTTTCATTTTTTCATTTTTGTTATTTAAATCAGTTCTTTTCATTTTTATAAAGATCAAATTGTCTTTTTTGTTTTTGCTTTTGTTTTCATTTTCCATTGGTTTCAATGGAAAACACACTGTTGGCTGTAACGTTTTGTTTTTCACTATAATTGTCTGTAACCTGGAGTGGTTGCATCTCTAATGGAAGGCATTATGTGTACCAAATTTCAAAAATATTGGATAAAGGAATTCAATTTTAGAAGCAGTTGAATTAATTTATTTTGCACAAATCTTCATATACATTCTTAGATGTAACTTCTTGCCTCACATTTAATGTATATGAAACGTGGCACGCTTATATACCATCTTTGACAACTTCCCGTATTTACCATCTTTGACAACTTTCAGAAGGATTGGATAAAGGGTCCTGGTGGTATAAGCAATTCATTTATAAATGTATGTCTGACTTAACATCTTTGTAGTCCAACCAGTGTACATGAAATTTGGCAGAGATCTATACCACAATTTCTCAACCATATCTGCCAAATATCAGGAAGATGTGATAAAGGGTCCCATTTTTATATGTCTGCACAGCATATGGAGAGAAGGAGCCTATGCCAGGGATTCTCTTACGTGTCACTGTGGTATAAGATCGGTTTATGATGCCAATTGGCCAGCAGAAATGTCAACCAAATATCCTCATTCTGTGACCATCCCAACTTCTCTCCCCCACTTGTTACTGGGAAGTCGGAAGCATCTGCTTGGGAAAGAGCCAATAGAGATTCTCTTATGTCCTCTGTCACAGTGCTGCAGGATGTGATTGTGATGATAATTGGCCAGTCTGGATGTGTAAACTATGTCTCCTGATTTCTGGGATGCTATCCCCAAAGTCCCAGCTATGTCCCTTCTATGCCTGAGGGCCGCCCGCTATGCCCGCTTTGAAGCCACTACTGACTGGTCCTGTAAAGCTAGAAGCATGCAGTAATTGGCCAGTGAATGTGTCTGTCAGTCTGTTGGGTTGCTCCACATCCTCCATCCTACAGCCTCTTTCCCCCTGCCATGCCAGGTGCCTGCCTCTGACTGGCACTGCATGTGCTGCTATTTATCTGAATAATGGTCTTCAAGTGGACAACTTTAGTTGCTTATAAAATTAGTTCCCTTTATCAAATTGTCCTGTAGTTTAGCAGAGATAACAGGGAAGGTATGTGATATATTCCTGCCAAATATCTTGTAAACAGGATGGAATATACAAATGTTACAGCTGGAAATGCATTTTCAAGTTAATGTCTTATAACATCAGGACCCTTCATCCAATCTTTCTGAGAATTGGTAGGTGGGTTAAGCTTGTGGAGGGACATAACATTCCTATGTTTCGTGCAAATGGGATGGAAGATAAAAAGGTGTAGCCATGAATGCGTATGGAGCTTTTCTTAAAATTACAACATTCAATTTATTCTGAAATCTGTTCCCTTTATCAAATCACTTCAAAAAATGGTGCACATAATGCCCTCCATTGGGGGTACAAGTACTCCACAATTCATCACAATAAAATAAGAAACAAAAACGTTATAGCTGGAAATAAAGTTTTCAGTATTTCCCCCTTATTTCAAAAACAGCATGTCATTTTTGTTTCTATTTTTATTATTATTTTTTGTCTTTTTCGTTATTGCAATAACAATAATGAAAATGACAGTTTTCATTATTGTTATTGTAATAACAAAAATGACATGCACACCCCTGTAAAATGCTTCCTTTTTATATTTTAGACAGCAATATTGTGGTGGGAGATTGTGGTTGCGTAGATCCAACGAACTCAATGGAGCCACAGTGTTTTAAGGCAGCTAAGACCCTGGCTTAGAGCGATAAGACAACCAGCTCTGTATGAGATTGGAAACTGTTTCAGAACCACATTGTATAAGTGGCAGTTTCTTTTGTACTAAACCTGAAACTTTCTTTTTCTACCTTCCTCCATGCAATTTTCCATGAAAAGGGGAATTTTGAAGAAATTGTCCATTTAGTTGGAAAAAAGTTAAAGTTTCATTTGCTTAAAACATGGAATCTTCTAATAGCAGCCAATTAGAGCTGAAAGAAATCTTTGAATGAATGAATGAATAATTTGTCACATTTGACTGATTCACATTTATTTGCATGAAGCACATATCGAGGTCAGGTTCAAAACTGTTCATTTATAACATTTATTTTCATATATTTGGGTATTCAGTACTACGTCCATTTCTTCATTTCATGATTTGGAACTTTTGGTATTTGGTACTGGGTGCCTAAAATGATTTTCTTTTGTGTGTGGGTAGTTTTAAATTTTTGAATATGAATTTGATTGGTCCATCTGTGTCACAAAATGAAGGAAAAGTTACCAAAACTACTGAAAAATAAAAATGCTGAATAAATAGTGGATGAAGAAAATACCAAAAGCTCCATTGAGTTCATTGGAACTACAGTGCCTTGTTACGGATCTCCCACCACAATATGGTTGTCACAAATATTAAAAGGAAGCATTTTAAGCTTCCTCATGAAAAGGAGACGAGAGAAATGGAGATGATCAGCATTCTGGAATTCAAGTCATATGTTGAGGAGGCTAGGGCTTGGACCTCCCCGGGGTTATGGAGAGGCAGAGCGCTGACACACATGCATGATTTGGGGTTGTCCCCGGACATACTCAGCATTATTCCTGGGTATAAGAGAAAGGTGATAATACGCAAGCAATTAACTGATCAAGCTTTTCAGGCTGATCTGGGATCTATAGTGATGCTTAAGAGTGCTCCATTTTATAAATACTTTAAGTTTACCTCAGGTTTTGAGCCGAATTTGGATATTTTGGAGGATCCTAAGCTGTGCAGGGCTATGACCCTGCTTTTCTTTGACTTATTGCCATCTAAAGTCCTTGTGGGTAGGCGGGATGGGATTCCCTATGAAAGAAGACTCTGCTCTTAGAACGTAGGTCAGATTGAAGATCTTCATATTCTTTTTTTGTGTCCATTTACAGAACATCTGAGAGTGACTTTTTTAGCCCCATGGACTGCATCTAGACCTTATTTCACCCCTCGACAGTTTTTGGTATTTCTGACAATGGCCAAAACTCCTGATATTATTTGTAATTTGGCCAAGATGGCCTGGGGTATTTGTATGTGTTGATTAGGATCTTCTATTTGTGGGTAGAATGACCTTTTTTAGATTAAGAAAACCCTATGGGGAGTATTATTGTGTTGGTGTGTATTTACTTATTTTGATTTTATTTCTTTTAAAAGGTTGATGATATTATGTTGTATTTTCGTTCTTTTTTAATTTTGTGCTTGGGCTTTTGGCTATGGCACTTTATAATAAACTTACTTACTTACTAAGTCATATGAGGAACAGCTAATGATATTGGATATACACAGTGCAGAGAAAAGAAGATTAAGGGGGTGTGACAGGTTGGCGGCCTACCAGCCCAGCCTGACTGTAATTCCTTGCAGAACTGGGGCCACACTTTTTGTTGTTGTTGTTGGTTGCCATCTTGACTTCTTAGTCCTGAGGTGTCTTCCATTGCACTCACTTGCTTCTTGTTCCATGGACATTCTCATTATTGTTCCTGATGTTTCATTGGGGAAATGTTTCCAGGTAATGGTTAATCCCATGCACTGACCTCCACCCTTGTTGCTCCTTGCTCATGGTTCATTGTCCCCCTTCTGGAGGGATGGACTTTTTCTGCAATATCCATGTAGTTGTCCCTGGCCATCTCACACTTGGCCCAAGGGGTTCCACTGCTTTTGCTCCTCGGCTGTCTCTTTCTCAGCTCAAGGGGTCCCACTTCTTCTGTTCGGAAGCTGGTGCATCACTACTCAAGTCCCCCCTGTCTTTGAGCTGTCGCATTCAGACCAAGACAGTTAGGCTTCTCCCTCCGAGAGCCCTAACCTCTCTTGGTTCTCTGGTGACTCAAGAGCTGCTAGCTCTAGCCTCACAGAGTAATGTTCCTCCCTATAATGTACCACTAGGCAGTCTCAATGGTCCTGCCTCCTGATGTTACCTTCTAGCTCCTTTTTATACAGGAACAATCAGTTCTTAGCTCCTCAGGGTCCGTCTACCCAAGAGCTGGTTAGGTCTTACTGTCTTACACATACTGGTTACTGATTCATCTGCCCTCTGTACAATTGTTCCTAGGCTACCGGCTCAGTCATCTGTCCCCCTGTAGCCCTGCTGGTGTTTGGGCCCCTAACCTCAGGCAGGTTACTAGCTGTTATCACTCTAGCCTGGCTCTCACCCAGGCCTAGGGTTTGCCCCACTCTAAACTAGAGACTCCCAGGTGGCTCTGGTCCATTATTAGAACATGGATGCAGCAGAGTGAGGTTGCTGGCTCATCCACCCCCCTGCATCCCTGTGCTTTTCCTGTGATCCTTGTGGAGTGGATGACTCACCTGACAGCCCCACACTCCCGCCACTATCTTGGAAACGCTTGTGGAGTGGCCAGCTAATCCGGCCCTGCCACTCCTCCTCAGGTCTAAGGCTCTGCCTGTGTGAAGAGTGACTGATTCCTGGGTCAAAGGGGAACACTTATATGACATCACTTTCTGTGCTCTGAGAGGAAGGGCTCAGTCTGTGCATCCTGTCTGACAGAGCTCTGTCCCTGCAGTTATCTATTAAAGTTTGTTGTTTGTTCCCGTTAATGCCTACGAGTGCATGTGCCTTCCCCCTGCAAGGGTCTCATCCCCCGTCTAATGCCACACTGTCTGCCAGAGCCTTCCTAGACCCTTTTGCCCTCCTGCCTACCTCACCAACTAGGGTGGTTCCAGCTGACCTGGGAGCCCCACCTCATCCTGCTTTCCCCCAATATCTAATTGACCTGCTGGGCTTGGATTCCTTCCTTTAAACACCCAGCCAGGCTCATGTGACCTGCCAACTTCCAGTCACCTGATCTTCCTTCCAGCGCCCCAGTGTAACACTTTCATAGGGTAACTAATAGGGGTGGGAATATCGATATCGGATTAATCCGATACACCAGATAATCAGGTATATCGGATTAATTTGATAATCTGATAATCACTGGTATCAGCATACCTTTTTTTTAACCTTGTCTGCTTTACCATTTTTTTTACATCGCGGCCATTGAAGTAAATGGCCGCAATGTAAAAAAACTGGTAAACCGCCCAATGTTAAATAACCGGTATGCCGATACTGGTAAATCAGGTACTGGGGAGATCCGATACTGATAAATCCGGTATCCAGTATTCTCCCCGGTGTCCCACCCATAGTAACTAACCCACTGTGGGCCTGATCCTGCAATCACTTGCCCACACAGCATTCTGTTACACGGGGGACATGATAGCTGTCAGAAAGTTTCACAGAAAGTGCTAATATTTTCTATACTATTGCGCCATGGAGAACACGGAGCATTCTGGAAATTTAAACTGTAATTACAGTTGCTTTATTGTTGGTTTCAAGGCATAGTTGGCTGGCACTAAAAACAGAGAAATGAGATTCAGTATCCCTTCAGGTACTTTAGATTGGTCTAAAGAGTCTCTCACAGTTGCCTCTTCCCTGGTATTTTAATTGCTGTATTGCACAATGTGCTTCAAGTCTCAAGTGCCCCTGGTATGAAAAGCCCCTTCTTAATAGGATATTGTCGAGGTTGCAGGAATCATGAACTGGCTCAGAAGAGCTTGCTCTGAGGTAAACGTCTTTACAATCAAAAGGCAAACTTGTACCTTTTTTCAGCCATCAGTTCAGGCAGTAGCAGTAGAGCAGAAAAGACAAATTAAAAAGCGGGTTAAGAGGATGGAGAACAGATTTATGCCAAGACTACATTTAACATCTGGCTGTGCAGTGATAAAATGACTAGAATTTTCTCCATAATCATCCTTCCCCTTTAACTGCATTAACTTTGTTGTTCCAGAATCCGGACCCATATAAGGCTCTTACGAAATCATGGACCTGACTAGAACTCTCTTATCCCAGAAAATCGCCAGTGGAGAGAGAATCATGCAGAGGAGCAGAGATGTAGCTAGGTGGGAATGGGCACCCTGGGGCAGAGAAGGAATGGGCACCCTGGGGGCTGGGGCACTCCACTTGTGTGATATATGAACCTCCTGCATGTGTGTACCTCCACCACCACCAGGCTTCTTAGCCCCAGACTTTGACGCAGCACTTGCTGCACGTATTATAGCTATGCCTCTGCTGGGGAGAGCTTCAAACAAAGAGGCTAGAGACACTAAAAACCTGTCCTCCTTTCCCATCAGCCAGTGGGGTGGGAGAGGAAGAACAAGGGGGAAAAATCCTGTCCTTCTTTCTCAACGGCAAAACATTTCCAATTCCTTCCCAAGAATCACAAGGAGGAAAACTGATGAAAACCATCCCTTCTTCCCCAACTTTCAGGAACAGGAACGAGAAGGAATAATGGAGGGAAATACAAAAATGGATTCACAGAAACCAATAATGTAATTACAGAACACATTCCTTTAGAGCAGTGGTCCTCAATTAGGAGGAAGGAATCACCGTTAAAGGCATCATACAAAAATACAGGCAGATTAGAGATAAAATTAAAATCCACGGCAAACACATTTGATGATTCAGGCATTTAAATCAGGTCTGACAAATTGGATACAGACCACTATTTATCGTCTCTTCATTCAGATATTTAATTATTTCAGTTTGGGAAGGGGGTTTGATTTTTTTCTGGATTTTCTGGTCATTTTGGTTGAATTATTTTTTTAAAAAGAAGGAAAAAACAGAGTATCCAGTGATCCAAAGTATCCCATTATACAGATAAGCACAACTCCGGGAAGCACAGCATCATGGATTTTCACCAAAACATTACTCTGTGCACCTCCCAGAAGCAGTGTAAGACCTTTTCGTTTGGCTAGACATCTAGCGGCAGGGGTGCTAGAGGTGAGGAGGAAGTTTAGAGAGGTTTTAGAGACTTTGGTTTCAATGTATTTTTCTGGTGCTTTATATTTATTGTGACTAGATTTGAATGACTATCTGAAAATGCCAATAATATGAGCAAATACGGTAACACCAGTTTGTTTCAGCTGTACAGCAGATACAATTCATAGCCTGGAAAATGTAGATCTAGGAAAGATCAACACAAGTATGTGATTCTGAGGGCAGAATCTAATGTATGAGACGAATCCTACTGAAAAATTCCATGTGAGCAAAAAATTGAAGTTTCTCCCTACAAGAATCAAGTTGCAGGAGCAGGGACAGAGAATCATAGGCCCTTTTTAAATGGGTTGCAGCTGCGGGGAGGGGGAAGTAATCGGTGTGCACGCGCAGCAGAGTGGGCTGTATGGGGAGCGGTGCACATGGGTGCACACTGATCCCCCCACATCACACTGCATACCCCCAAATGGAGCAACCACCGTTTTGGTCAATTGCTCCATGCATGGGCAATGGGTGAAGGTGGGTGGGTACGTGTGCTTCGCGGGAGCACACGTGCATGCCTGTCCGCCCACCCACCCGCCAAGGCATTCACCTGGGAGGCACCCACTTTTGCTCACGCAGCGGAGCTGTGTGGGCGCGTCTCATGTAAAAAGGGTCATAGAATCACGGGTCTGGGAAGGACATCAAGGGTCATCTACTCTAACCCCTGCCCTAAGGCACAATAATTTCTGACAGATGTTTATTTCAGCCTTTTCTTTTTAAAAAAATGCAATTCCATCACTTCCCACAGTTAGAAAGTTTTTCTTAATATGCAGCCCTAAACTACCTTCCTGAAACTTAAGCCCAGAATTTAACTTCTGGAACATTTAAAGGCTGTTTCCCTCAGTTCACTTTGAAATAGAGGTGTGAACCAGGGACTCATGTCGTTTTTCATTTTGTTTTTCGTTATTAAAAACTGTCATTTTTGTTATCATTAATAATGAAATTTTGTTATTCGTTATCGGTGTTGATTTGGAGTGATAACAAAGATTTTGTTTTTTGTATCATTTCTGTTTTGGGCTGCCACCAGTGACAGAAGTGCCAGCAGACACCTACTCCAGATCTCTTAGAAGTTGAGCTCCTTCCTCCCTTTCTCATTATAATGCAGTAGTAATAAGTGCACAATGACAATATGAAAAATTACTTTTTTATATATATCATGGAATTACTTTTATATATATATCATGGAACCCGGAAGTACTTGGCGCTGACCGGCATTTGGTGCCATGTGCGGAGGCACCAGCCTATATCTATAGATATAGATATATCTATAGATATATCTATAGATATAGATACATCTATAGATATAGATATAGATATATATGTATCTATATCTATAGATATAGGCTGGTGCCTCCGCACATGGCACCAAATGCCAGTCAGCGCCAAGTACTTCCGGGTTCCATGATTCCAAAGTTCTGAGTTCCGATTTTTGGGTCCACTCCTCGGACAAAGTTCCGAAGTTTGGCTGAGTACCTGGACCAGGTACTTGGAACTTTGGAACTCGTTCTGAGTACTCAGATGGTATTCGGTGCAGTCTTAATATATATGTGTGTGTGGTGGGAATTAAGTACCACAGAAAACTGGAAGGGGCAGGAGTGCAGCTGCAAAGGGGCCCATGAGCTGTAGGCCCATTCCCTGGAACTGGCTCATGTGAGGTGTTGTTGTTGGCTTGGGGAGGTGGAATAGGTTTGGCTTAGGGGTGTAACTGGCTTGGGGGAGTGGACACTGGCTTGGGTGAGAATGAGGCATGGGTCTAGGCTCAGGAGAGGCTGCTGTTTTAGAGAGGGGAAATTGGGCATGGGGCTGGCTCAGGGAGGGGTTCATTGTGGAATGGGAATGAGGCATGGTTCTGGATTGGGAAGTAGCAGTTTTTGGCTCAGGGGACTAAGTGGCTTGTGAAAAGTGGGATCTTTAGTTGGGAATGGGATATGGGGCTGGTTTGGGTGGGTGAGGGGTCACTGGCTTGTGGGAGGTGCTTCTGGCTTTGGGAGGAGGGGAATGAGACTCTCAAGGACTTGTCATTTCTCCATGATTGAGCTGGGCTCTGCTGGGTTGGGCCTGGCTGCAGTGCTGGAGACTGCAGTTCTGAGACAGCGGCAATCCCTGCAGGTAGGGAGGACTCACTACAGGCTCCCCAAGCAGGAGGCTATGCAGAGAGTCAGAGAGCCATCCAGCTCCAAGCTGGACACGTGCTGCAGTTTTGGGGGCCCAGTTTGAGAACTTGGATATTATGTTTTTGGGAAATGTTAGGTTCACTCAAAACACAAATATACAGACCTAGTGTAAGTGCTTCAAATATGGAAGCCAAAAAGGACCTTTTCTGGTTTATTTGGGTTTTATCAAAACTCAAATGCACAGTCCTAAGATAAAAGAAATGTGTATGATAGGAGCAGGCAAGACATCTTTTACAAAAATCAATAGCTTATGAATGAGAAAATATGGCAGTGCAGAGTCAAAAAACTATACCAAAGGGGAGTCTTTGGGTTTCTGAAGTTTTGAGGGGAATGAATGTAATTTGGCTCTATGTATATTGTGGATTGTTGATTTACAGGATGTAGAAGATGGATCATAGGGAAAAGTCTTAGAAGCAGTCTATTAATTATGTATTTATTATTATTATTATTATTATTATTATTATTATTATTATTATTAACAATAATAATAATAATAATAATAATAAATAAACAAACATTTGTAAAGCACCAGCCGTGTACCAGGCACTTTGCAGGACATAGAAATAGATGCGGTCCCTGCCTATGGCATACAATCTAAAAGACAAGGAGGGGTAGACAGGGAGAGGGGACAGTGGGAGAGATAAGGGAGAAAACAAACAAACAAACATTCAGGCGGCTGCGAAGTCTCAGGTGCATGTGCTTGGCTTGGTTACAATCCGGTTAGTTGCAGCAGTCTGCAGAGGAGGACACGCAGAAGTATTTGGGGAATGACTAGGAGGCATTGGGAAAGGCGGTGAGGAAGAAGTGGGTCAGGGGATGCGGAGCAGCTGGGTTTGCAAGGCTTGGATAGGGGGAGGGGGAGGGAAGGGGGGGCTTGCAGGGAATGGGGCTTGCACCAGCCTCACACCGGCCACAATGGGATGTGGAGTGTCTGGGTGTGCAGGGATCGGATGAGGAGCGGGAGAGGGGAGGGGGGGCTTGCAAGGAATGGGTAAGGAGGGGGAGGAGGGGGAATAGGCATGGGCGAGAATAAGGGGTAGGCTGGTTGGACAAAGGCTGTTGGAGGAGGGAGAGGGAGGAGCAGGGGAGCCAGCAGCAGGGTGAGAAGGAGAGAAGAAGGGGGTGAGGTAGCGAGGGAAATATGGGGAGGCATCCTAGGTGGCAACAGTCACTGCAGCAGATCAGGCCAGTGGGTGTCACAGGAGCGATTGTGCAGAATCCGCCGGTGATGGAAGAGGGAATCGGAAGAAGCTGTGTGGCGTGGATGTCGTCAGGGGGGTGGTTCCTCGCAGACCTCGCACTGGTCTCTCTAAGCAGGCTGGCAGGTTTCCTTAGGAGTGCAGGAGGGGGAGGGGTTGCAGGGATGGTCAGCTGCAGCCTCTTACGTGTCTTGCTAGTTCAAACGATGGATGCCTTTGGTCAGGAACAGGAGATAGGTGGCAACCCGGTCTGGTCAAATTGTAGGACCCCCTATGGAGGAGCCCTGGAAAGGGTCACAACCCACGAGAACCAAATTAGGTTTCATTCATTCATTCATTCATTCATTCTTCTTCTTCTTCTTCTTCTTCTTCTTCTTCTTCTTCTTCTTCTTCATCAAAATATCTTTATGAACCTCTGGCGCATCTGCACCCTTTGTTTAAGAGGTCTCGTTTCAGGTTTTCTAATAGAAAAAGTTTTCTGAGGTCTAAACCTTTGTGCCTTGTATCGTCCGGAAGAAGCTGCTTTCAGCGAAACGTGTAGAGGACTGAGAGAACAGGAATTTTTTGGAAGATTTTTCTCAGGACTTCTTAGATATGGAAAGAATTATTTATAAGTGGAGCCTTTTCCATTACTGCTGATACACTTTTCTGTTGATAAACCCATGGAATTTTTTGTGTGTATACTTTTTGCGTGCATTCTTTATGCAGTTAAAATAAATTTGTTTTATTTGTTTGTATAGGAGGTTTTGCCTTTGCGGGTTCTGATTGTTATTATATTATTACCCCCTAGGCCTTTGTTTGTAAGTTTATTTTATTATTTACTGAACCACAAAATAATAAAATTTTAAGTTAACTTTTGAACCCACAATGTTTGTGTGGATTCTGAATTAGTGAAATGAGATTACCAAAGAATGCTGTCTCCAAATAAAAGCTACCAGTGTGAATTTAGGTATGCAAATGTAATCACCTGAATTGGAATTTGGCCAGGGCACCACACACATAGTAATACTGCTACTCAGATAAAGAAACCCTGGACCTTAAAATGAACAAATCCTAAATTGTTTATTGGATTGGAAAAAAAGAAAAGAGAATACTCTATAGAATTTTAGATTATATACTTGTTTATCATGTGTAGTTCCAAATTAGCATGCTTATTTGGGTTAGCATCTGGCTATGAGTCTACAGAAACCAGGAAATTAAAAGAAACTGAGGCCCTTTTAGAAGAAAAGCATTTTAAAGACAGAATTTTCAAACAATGTTCAGCACCTATTGGCTCTCATTCTAATGTGTAGGCTGCAGCACAGTATTGAAAATCTGGCCATTAGAGGTGAAGGCTGGCACTGGATTTGGAATAAAGAGGTCTGAGTTAAACTCTCTGCACTGCCACAGACTTCTTGTGCGGCATTGGGCACGATACTTAGGGTGAGTCCACACAAGCAGTGAGACAGCTGGATCCCCACGCAGTCTCGTGGTGGGCAATCACTGCCGTCACACTGTGGGGCCAGTGTGGAGAGCTGGCAAGACGGTTGCAAGGAATTTGGGCCAGTCACCCTCCTGTTGGATCCACCGCCATGACTGGGGCAGGCCACAGTACCGGCTACACGAGCGAGCGCCCGGCCCTTCTCCACGTCCGTCTCCCGACCCAACCTAAATCTCAGTCGTTGTTGTGATGTGGCCTTGCTCAATAGGCACTAGTGCCCCCCACTCATAGCCCTGGCGTGAAGGGGCCCTGCCACACAGGTTGCCCCACCCAGGGCAGCCTTATCCCATGTGCGGAAGGCTACTCTGCAATTTATGTTTTTTAATTTAATTAAGCAGGTCGAGGCGGCTTTACAAATAAAAACATTTAAAGCCAACCATATATAAGATATTATAAAACAAATACAAAACCCAATGAAATACTACTAAATAGGAGTGCCACTGAAAAATAATTCCCCCTCCCTTCCTGTCCATCCTACCCATCACTCTTGCCGAAGGATTGGCACAATAGCCAGGTCTTACAGCAACGACGAAAGGAAGCGAGGTCTGGAACCACCTTTAACATATCACAAAGGTCTTCGGGGTGTCTTCTGAATTTTTCTGAGGATGTGTAATGTAGCAGGGTTGGGGGTGGGAGAAGATACCTGGTAACTGCAAGCCACAGAATGCACTGAATCATGTGGCCTGGCTGCGAAGGGAGGGGTAAAGCTACCCAAGGTGTAGTATTCTCTGTCTCCACATCTGGAGTGGCCTCACCCTGAAACTTCCTGTGCCTCAAATCCTCAAGTGTCAAGCGATGGCAGTAATACTTCCATGCCCATGCCTGCTGGGGTAGACCAGTGTTAGGCAACTGAGGCTAATCAGTGGGTGACAAGTCTGTCTGTAAAGCATCTTCAAAGGCTACAAAACCTGCGTCACCAGAATCACTAGCCAAGATGCCCCTATGAAAGTTCTCTCTTGCTGCGGATGATCAGTGCACGCTTTGTATGTACAGAGTAGGTAACTCTCAATGCAGTGACAACTCCAGGAGGGGAGGGACAGGAGGGGGGGGGGAAGGGAGGAGGAGTGAGGGGATTACATCACCCTGACACCATGTAACCACAAAGTTCCCGCTCCTGTGCTTGGCGAAAACAACTCAGCTGCAAAGCTGAGCATGGACCCCAAATCCTAAAGGTCACATGCTATGCCTGGTCATGCTCCCTAGCTCAACAATATAAGGTTCTTCACCACTTCTGATATTTGGTATGTACCATCCCCCAGTGACTCATTTTCATTTTTGCTAGCTTACAGGGGACACAGGTTTTTCCCAGGGTGGGCTGTGGTGGGGAACCTGCAGCCTATGGGCCAAATCTGGCTCACAATTGTCTGCTCTTTGGCTCCTTTCCACTTCTAGGATCTGGTGTGCCAATCCAGCATCTAGTGTCAAGCACTGGAAAAGCATATGCTCAGGGGGAGGGGAACAGAGCGGAGAGCACTCAAGGATAGGGACTAGATCCATGGCATAGATCCATAATCTAGACCCTCCCCTTCCTTCCCCATCTGAGAACACCTCCTAAGCTCTTCTACCACCATCTCCTACCCAGCCTGCAGAGTTCTCATTAATTTTAAAAATGGCCCACAGGAGGGAAGAGGTTTCCCATCAGAGCCTTGTACAACTGATCCCAGATCACGTCTGAGACGTAGGAGCGCAACCACTCTTATAAAAATAATAAATAAATGTAAGAAGTATAAGTTTATTGGGAGATAATGTGAGAAGTATACGTTTATTGGAAGAGCATTGAAGGATGCATACATGTGGTGTGGATTAGTTAAAGCTCTTGCTGTTTACAATGGAACAGTATAATGACCACCGGGTATGTTATATGATTTTGGAATGTTCTGTCTTTTGCCAGAGCCATTGTGTTCTTAGAAAAGATTCCATGGTGACCAGGTAACCTTCTCCAACTGGTCATTGAACAGTGCCAGTACTGTACAAAAGCTGCCTATTGCAGGCAGCCATGGCTGGGTATCATACTAAAACCCCCACGCTGGGAGAAGCCAGGACTGGGAACAAACATTCCTGCTTGATTCCGCCTCCTCTGGCCCAGCTGGATGGCTGCTGCGCCCAGACTGCAGGTCTGCTGTGATCTGGACCCACATTTCTGACGCAGCTGCCACCCCAGGTGGGGTTTGTTCTGGGTCCACATCTGGTGAGCCCCGAAAAAACATTCAGGCTTCATGCTGACCCAGTTGGGCCAAAGAGGGGTGAACCGGGCCAGTGTGATGTCTGTTAACACACACAGCTGTGGAGAACCATGGGAAGAAGAAGCTTCTCCAGGTGTTGCTTTCTTCCAGGCTATGACCGGGAAGCAGTGCAGTACCTGCTATGCCCTCCCACCACTGTATTTTTTCATACCATGGTTCATACCTGCGAGCACTTGGCAACTGGAACTACCCTTTTGCTATGCACATAATGCTGAGTTTGTTGAGCATATTCCATACTTTATTGAGTGTCTATAGGGAAAATTGAAAATAAAAATAAAAATTGAAATAAAAAGCAATCAGTCTTTGTCTGTTGTCACCTGGTTACTTCACGGCTCACAGCAAAGTGCTGGCAGGAAGGAACACACAATTTGATTGGGGTATTGCCTTCTTTGGTGTTCTAAATCCCACTCAGGTCACTTTTACACGAGGCGCAAAAGAAATGCCTCTGAAGCTGTGCCTTCCTGGGAAAGCCTCACTTTGCAGGTTTTCAGAATGCACCTCTTCAAAACCCTGCATCTCCAGCCACTGCCGCTGCCGAGAACAGGCAACACGTCACTTCCGGTAGCGCGGGGGATGTGTAAACACCCCCTGCATGACTTTTCCCTGAAGGCACAGCTTCAGAGGCACTTCTTTTGAGCCTGATGTAAAAGTGGCCTCAGTTTGCATAAATCCCAAGTCAAACATGTTCCTCTTTTACCACCTCAATATCATCTTCAGCATTACCATACAGTGTGGGTGGAAAACAAGGGTTTTCCACCAGGCCCCCATGTCATTTTCGTTTTTTGCTTTTGTTATCAAAAATGTCATTTTCGGTATCATTATTAATCACAATGTCATTTTTGCTATTGTTGTCATCGGTATGAGTATCATTTCAAACAAAGATTTTATTTTTGGTATCGGTATCATTTTAGGGCTGAAGCAGTAGCAGTTTTTACCAGGCTGCGATTCCATTCTGCCATTTTGGAATTGCCCGCGCCACACCGCAGCTTTTCTGCCAACATTCCGCTAATTCCGCCGGCATTCTGAAAATTCGGAAACTATCAGAAAAATTGCAGAATTGTCGGAAACTGTCAGAAAACCACTGTTCTGCTATTTTGTGGCGCTGGTGGAATGGCGGAAGTTGCGAAAATGGCATGTTTCTGCTATTTGTGAAGCCTGTGGAAGTAGCGGAATGAAATTAGTGGAACTGCGAAAGTAGCGGAATGAAACTAGCTGAATGAAAACCTCTGCCACGCCGTACCACTAATTGCGGAAACGCTGTTTCCAGCAGAAATAGCTACCGCTGCGACTTTCTGCTACAACCCTAATCATTATTGGTATCAATTCCTGTGTGCAAATGAAGATCTCATGATACCTGTAACGATACCAAAAGTGGAAGTTATTTGATAGGCTGTGCTGTGTCTGGTGTGTGGTTGGCTAGCTGTGTGTGTGTTTGTGTGTGTGTATGGCAGTGGCGGCTGGTGAGTTTCAAGGCTGGTGGGGCGTAGGGCAGGGCCTGAGTGGGAGGGGCCAGACCAATGGTAGGCGGAGCCAGCAGTGCACATGCAAACACAGAGAGAGCAAAACAAACCATCTTAAGCCAACAATATTATGTGAAGTGTTTAGCACACCACAAAAGCATCAGCATGGAGTTCCACTTGTCCCCAAAACATGCTACACAGTTTTGTTCCAATGTAAAAGGCATCTGCTTCAACCACAGAGAGAACATTCATGCAAAGACTAGCCATTAGTGAACCAACATGTGGCATGGTGGCCTTCTTGCAGCAGAAAATACTTGAAACTGACACTGCAAAGGGGTAATTTAAATGCAGCAAACATTCCAGCAAAGATTAGAAACTCTTCCATCCATCCCCCTCACCCTCCCCCCCAAAACCAAACAAACAGAAAGCAGACAATTAGGGTGATAGGGTCTCACACAGGGTAAACCACAGCAAGGGTGAAGACAATATTTTAAGGAATAGGAGGAGAGGCAGCACAGCCCTTCTGCACATGCAAACACAGAGCAAGCAAAGCAAACCATCTCAAGTCAAAAATATTATGTTAATTCTTTAGCACACCACAAAAGCAGGAGCATAAAATTCCACTTGTTTCCCAGAACATGCTGCACAGTTCTTTTGCAAACTAAATTTGCAGTGTAAAAGGCAGCAGCTGCAAGGGTCAAGAAAACATTTTAAAGAATAGGAGGAGAGGCAGCACAGCCCTTCTGCACATGAAAACACAGAACAAAAAAAGAAAACCATCTCAAGCAAACAACATTATGTTGAGTCTTTAGCACACCACAAAAGCAGCAGCATCAAGTTCCACTTGTCCTCCAGAACATGCTACACAGTTCTGTTGCAAACTAAACTTATCAGACAGGGAACAAACATTCATGCAAAGACTAGTCATTAGTGAACCAACATGTGGCATGGTGGTCTTCTTGCAGCAGAAAAGCCTTGAAACTGCTACTGAACCAAGGGGGACAATTTAAATGCTGTGAACATTCCAGCAAATATTAGAAACCCTTCCATCCATCCCCCTCCAACCCTACCCCCCCAAAAACAAACAAACAGAAAGCAGAAAATTAGGGTGACAGGGTTTCACACAGGGTGAAAAACTAAAACAGCAAGGGTGAAGAAAAAAGTTTAAAGAATAGGAGGTGAGGCAACACAGCCCTTTCAACTGGACTCACAAAATTAGTAATAACCGCTGCCTGTAATGTGCAGCATGGGGTGTGGGGAGGGAGTGATGAGGACAAAAGAAAGAACAAGCAAATAAACAAACAATGTACAGGAGATCATGGCAGGGAATTTGTTTTTTCAAAACTTACCAGGTTTCTGAAAAGATGAGACCTCCTGATCGCTCTAGGCTGACTCTGATAACCACCTCCTGTTGTTCTTCCTTCCAAACAGGGACTCCAAACAAGTCAGGGACTCCAAACAAGTCCCCACCATCTCCCCTCTTGTAAAAAAAGGAGGGGGGAGCTCTCTCTCTCTCTCTCTCTCTCTCTCTCTCTCTCTCTCTCTCTCTCTCTCTCTCTCTCCCCTCCAGTGAACCTAGGGAGGAAGGAGCAAGGAAGAGTGAACTCTTTCCTTCCCTCCTCCCACTCAGGTAGAGGAGGGGCCAGGGGGAGAAAGAGGAGCTATAGGGTGGCCAGAGCAATTAGAAAAGTCACCCTGACATGCCTCCTACACCTCGCTGATTGGCTGGGTTTCTCCATAGGAACCCAGCCAAGAAGCATATGGCACCTCCCTCACTCCCTCCCCAATCCCCCAGAAAGCAGTGCTTTTCTGGGCCAACACCCAGTGCATGCTCCCTGAGGGCTTGGGGAGGTCCTCTAAGTCCAAAACAAACAAAGATGCTGTGTAGAGAATGGATGAATATAAATAAATGTTTATATAATAAACCAACAAATTACAAACAAATAAAAATACAATACAATCATAAAAACAATCTACAACCCGACGCGTTTTGGGTTCAAAAAACCCTTCTTCAGGGGTGTAGAAACAGATCTGAAATGAACAAAACAATGAATATTTGATAAATGAAAAATATCTATATACAGCTCAAATCCCAAGTTTTCAAATATTGATCTTCTGTAAAGCAGCAGAAATTTAACAACATATGATTGAACTGATCAAAAATATCAAAACTCATAATACAAATATATACATGATAGAATACTGATATATGCAGTGTGGAGATGCATCAAAATAAAATATGTAAATCATACACGCAAACGCCAATACTATAGTATTAGCTTGCCTACTAAAAAATGGGGGTTTAGTGGCAAGCAGGCAGACAATGTCTGAAGTGAACCTTAAGAGGTCCTCTAAGTCCCCACCTCCCATTAGCTCTCTGGCCAGTGAGTGGAAATCTAGAGGCAGGGAGGAGCAGAAGGAGAAGGATGTTTGTCCCCTCCCCCTCCTCCCCTTGCAGAGTTCTTTCCCTGCAGGCTTTGTTTACATATGACTCATCAGCTCTCCAGGAGGAGAGTTAAAATATAAACAAAGCCTTCAGACAAGCGTGGAAACTGACAGCACTGCTACTGGATCTACTGAGGAGCAGCTCCTGGCTCCCCAGGAAGCATGGGGGACCCCTGAGGGGCTTGCGGGGGGGGGGGGATCTGCCCCGATCACCACTGGTGTGTGGCTAGTGTATATTTTTACAATATGCCTATCCTATAATCCTAATATATATAATAAAACAGACTAGCCTAAATACCTATATATCTAATATCTCTCTCTATGTACACAACTAATATCTATCTAAATCTAAGACAGGGGAAGGGAAAAGGAAAACCATCTATTATCTATTCAATTATCTATATAACAATTTGAATCTAATCTAATCTACATGTCTATTTTATATATCTATACTACCTATCTATAATATAATGTACAGGGGGGAGAAGGACAAAGAAAGAGAGAATGTAAAATGTAGGGTATGAGGAAGGAAAGATATTGGTAATACAATGACGGCTAGGGAGGATTTTTTGTATGCGAGCACCACAGATCTGTAAATACAACCTGACAAGCTTAGCTCTCACAGAAAGGAGAGAAAGGATTGCTATTAAGGATTTTTTATTTTATTAATTAAAAACAGCAATCATTTATAATGGGAGGGCCAGGCCAGGATTATAAAGGATTGCTATTAAGGATTGCTGTGCCCTCCCTCAGAGCCCCCCTGATTGGTTGTGGGAAGCAGCAGGCATTGAGCAATCACAGAGTGCCAAGAGACTGCTGGGGCCTGATTTCACTGCTCATTGGCCAGCGATACATCCATGAGATACAGCTGAGCTGCTCGTCCCTCCCAACACACACACAGTTCAAGAGTTTAGCCCTGTTTAGGGCTCCAAGATGTCTGCTCCCTCCTCCCTTCTCCACATTTTCCCTCTAAAACCCAACTGCCACAGCACTAATAATGACAACGATAATGACAATATCATTTTCATTATCGCTGCCATTATCATATGTTTCCCTCCCTCCTTTTTTTTTTTCAATAACGAAAACAAAAATGACGATTTTCATTATCATTATTGTAATAACGAAAGTGACATGCACACCCCTAAACATCCTCACTTGCAAGGACGCTCTGTACTTCTTCAAGTGTCCAAACCTTGAATAGGGCAAAAAGCTCTCCTTCAGTCACTTCACATTCCCTGCACCCAAAATCACTTGTTTCCCCAAAGAAATTCATCTCTGTGATCCAATGGAGGCACGCGCAGTGGCCCTGTAGGTAGCCTCTCACTGTCATCAGGGCAGTGATGAGAAACAATGGAAAGGAAGGTGCACAAAAATGGTGCACAAACATCAAGAAAATTCTTGATCTTGTTTGGATGGATCCCAAACTCTCATCTCACCTGGGGCTCCCACTCTTCCATTCTGATCAACTTTGGAACTTCAGCAAGGGGTGATTTCAGATGTTATGAGATCACAGTGAATCACGGTGAATACCCACCTGTGGTCACTGTGCCTCGAACGTCTGTTTGGCGGCCGCCAGATGTTCGCCACGGTCAATCTGCACGTGGGGTCAATTTCAACCACGCTTCCTGGGCTCCCCGGGGGACTTTCCCGGGAAGCGTGGTGAAAGTGATCCCCAGCGGGGACCAAAAAAAAATCATGTCTGACCGGGCGCCACGGCCCGGGATCACCGGCGGGATCCCGGGCCGTGGCGAATTCAGCCAGACGCTGCGGCCGCATTGGCCCTGCCGCCCGCCCGTCTCCCCAGAGGGCGGGCAGCGGGGAGCGTGGAGGGGGCGGGGCTGTGTGGCCGCACATTGCGCCGCGTGGCCCTGCCCCCTTCCAGATTCCCTGCTGGGATCCCCCGGCACATCTGATACGGCGTGACGGGGTCATCCCGGCGGCGGATGAATGGGTTGTTTTCGGTACGGGGTCAACCGGCCCCATAACATCTGAAAACACCCAAGGTTGCATGGCTGGTGTCTGCACTCCATTACGCATATTTGGTACCCTGTTTTGTACATATCCCACCCTGTGTGCACATAGGCTACCTTGGAGGATAGGTTTGCCAGTTCTCTCTGTACATCAGGCCTCATCAAAATGTCAGCGAAGGCCAGGGTATCCATGACCCCCCACACCCCCAGCAACTCTGATCTGGGTACCCTGGTTGGCAATGGCCACAGCACACACAGATATGGAGAGATATCCTATACATATCTCACATTTACGAGATATCTTATTGAAATCCCTGTTCTTGGCATCTCCTGGGTAGCCAAATATATGTGGTGGCACAGTGACTTTTTTAAAAATTATTTTTATTTTATTTAATTTTTTCTTGCCAAAAACTTGGAGGTGTCTGAAATTGCTAGTTTTACTCGTGAGGAAAAATCAGGCTGCTCATTCAGACCTAACCTGAAATAAAATCCATTTGGCTTTCAGGGGAAATAACCCGCAGCAATAACTTTCTATGGCATTGTAAGCCAATACTCATGCTCATTGCTAGCAAAAACTGTTTCTTTAAAAAGATAAGAAATTATGAGTAACTATCAACCAATGGGCAATAGCATTCCAGCTCTGTTTTCGCATACATTCCTAGCAGTGACCTTCACTGCCTTGCAGATCCTGCACCTGCCCTCCCTTTGTTAACATGCAGTGGTTCCCCCCACCCCAATAAAGAAAAAATTAAGCTTCCGTGTTGCTAACATCTGTAATGTTTTTAGATGAGCTGGCATGTGCACTGATGTGCTTGTGGCAGGAATGTCTAGCCACCTGGATTGGCTATTAAGCACACAAACAGCAGGCAGCAGAAGCTTGGTAAAAAGTTTTTCACCCAATAGCCAACCTGTAATGTCATGGGACCAATAGCAGCTAATAGTAGCTCACACTCAGTGCACAGCCAGTCCTGTAAGGGCGCATGACCAACAGTCATCAATAGCAACTCACATGTGGTATGCAGACTATCATCCCATCTCTTCAAGCAATTCAAAATATGGATGTGCGGTAGGCAGAATTAACAGACGCCAGGGCTGAAGCCATGTTGATGCATGCAGAGAACTTCCTTGTGCTCATTATTGTGCTCCAGGCCTCCTTTTGGCTTTTGAACAGAACCGGCAAATGATTCAACAGATTCAAACCTATTGTTGTCGTTGGCTTGATGGCTTGAACTGGACTCAATGGGTTGCTTGAATGCTCCAGCTGGTTTTTGAAAGTGACAAGCACCAGCTTGGACCACTACAAAGCCCATCTCTGCAGCGGTCCCACCCAGGGCTTATAAGTCTCAGAGGCTGTTGAGAGGTGCTGTGAAGGGGGACATGCCAGATGGCCTTTGAAAGTGACAGGCCTTTGAAAGTGGTCCTTGGGTAGCCCAAAATTTGAGCATTACCCTTAAGTACTAATGTTAGTACCTGATGTAGCTCTATTTCAGGGCAATGTTTGTCTCCCATGGCTGGAGGCAAAGTTGTTCACTCAGATCTCCTTGTACCATCACCTCAAATCTTTAGCCCTGATTGTTGGCACTGATTCATGGCACTGGCACGGTTGTAGCGCTACAACACCATTTGAGACAAGATCTCCTGGAATACAACCTCGTTCCTTTTCACACAGGCATATTGGACCATTTGCTTCCCCCATGAAGTGATGATGAAGGTGTTGGTTTGTTCCTCAGTTCAGGGAATGCAGCATTGGTGGATACATCTGTAGGCAGCAAGTGCCTGAGATTGGACAGTGGAGATAGGCAGCTGTGTTGGTTGTTGCCTAGTTGTCGGTATGAGCCATGGCCCCAGTGACGGTAAGCCACTGCAGGTTGTTGCAGAAAATGCAGCAGCTGGAAAACAGGGGCTTTTAAAGTGGACGTTATTTATGTGCCAATAAGAGTGTGAAGGGCCAATATGAGAAGTGGTTGCTTCTCAGAATGCTCTAGTTTTTTTGTATGCTTCTCTATGGTGCTGGAGGACCTGAATATGAGGAGGCTGCACGCAACCTAGTTGATGGGATGCAGACACGTGGGTGCACATTAGTCTGCATTTGCTGTGAGTAGGAACTGCATGTCCGGTTGGTGGTGGCCAAATGGTGGGTGAACACCAAATAAACAAGCAGGTGGACACTCACCTGGTGTGGGTTGCTGCCTTGTTTATTAACACCCTATGTTACACATAAGTTGTTATTTCTAGTCTACACATGCACCTGTATGTTGAAGCCCCCTCTTGTATTGAGCAATAGGCCATAGGCTGGGACTACCTGTGTTTCATTTTGATTACTTTGTGGCCCTGTATTTTTTGCCAGTGTTTCTCATACTCGTGTTGTCATTTCAAGTTATTTATGGACCCATGCATGGGGACCTCCCAAAATGTGGGGCAATGTTTGGTTCCAAAGTCTGTATGATTCTGTATCCGTCCCTGGGATTAACGGGTCAAAATTCAATAGGATCCAGATTACTGGGTTCATGGGCATTTGAAAAACATATTCATGGTATCTAGGGGGGTGTTGGTGAGGTGTTAGCGAACATCCACTCGGGTTTTCCGAGATATTCTGTAGTTTCCTGAGTTTAAAAACCTAGAAAATAAAGTACAGTACATTCAAATAATGAAAGCAGACATTCTGCGTTGGAAGGTCACACTCACACAGCAGTTCTTTCTATGTTCAGGGCAGCAGACCTTTCAGTTTATTCAGAAATAAAAAGCAAGGGGTGACCAGCATTATTAGCATATATTAACTTCTACTTTGAACTTCGTATAGTCTCTTTTAAAATACATTTTGAATAAGTCCTTCGAAAAATTTAACAGACACCGAGCAATTGGAAAATATACCCAATGGCTTCTTTTTTTCAAAATGAGCAATAAAAATCAAATGGATAATCCCTCTTTAAGGCTCCTCCCAAACACTCACCTCTGTTTAAATCCAAGGTGTGAGAGAAAAATCAAATAATTTTGAATTACCTCGACTGACATGTCGTTGAAATTACTGTCTCAGCTCTTTATACCCTTCACATCCAATGCTGCTATGTGATAGTCTGAGATTCAAAGAGGTGTGCAATTTGTATCTAACTAATTTGTATCTAACTAATTCGTTAATTAGTTACGAAACTAATGGTGCCCCATTTGTGTTCCTAAATGCTATAACGAAAGCGAATGAATAAGCAATGACATTCATTTGATTTCATTCGTTTTTGTTTTTATTTTAATTTATTTAAATAATAAACATTTTTAACAATTGCTGCGAATTGCACAGGTGCAAAATAATTTGACGGCTAGTTGTGCACGCACAGTGATGCTTCATTTTTAAAAAATTAATTGTTTAAAAGTCACAGCACATGCTGAGTGGCCACCGGACCATTCTGCACATGCGCATCCTTTTCCAAAATGACGCCGGCAACATCAGTGCAATTTTAGGAAAGGGCTGCACGTGTGAAGAAGAACCCCGGTGACAATTTTCCACATGTGCAGTGATTTTAAATGATTAGTATTATTAGACAAACAAAAAACCTACAGTTTTACAAACTTAGTTAAGGCGGTTTCATATCGAGGAAACTTTTACAAACTTGGAAATTGTATATGTTAACGCTTCCGCCTGAACTTGCACACCTTGTAAGCAGTGAAATTGTAGTATGGTGGTGTCACATACTCTGCTCACTCACATCTTAGGCTCCATGCACCCACACTTTGCCTTGGACTTTCAGCCCCACTCCTCTTCCTTTGCAGGTTGGGGGAAACACTAAAGCTACGATGACACGCTCCTCTCTCTCCAATATTACATTGTTACTCTGCTTCGAATGTTGCAATAATTGATTATTATTTTTTTAAAAAACATATTTGAAATATCCATTCTGTGGCACCACATTAAGTACATGTCTTGACTCCACAGGTGACTAACATGATGTTAATATTGAAAAATGACATGACTACATGGAGCACAATATTAATGTCATGACTGGGACCCCGTGGCGCTTGCAGGGGGAGATGGCCCCGGCCTCCACAGACCGGCAGTGGTGTCCGTTGCTCCGTTGGTGGGGGTGGGTGGAGATGGGTGTTGACTGGGAGCAAACACTCACCAACCCCGACCGAAAATTGCATTTACACAGATGCCCCCACCCATCTCCACCCAGGGAAATGCTCCCCACCCACCAGCCAACACCCATCTCCACCCAGAGGAACTGGGTGGAGGCATCATGTGTGCACAGGGCCCATGGTGATTGGCTGCAGTAGTGCCCTGCAACATGTATAATAAAATGTAACACCAATTTTATGGGAGTTAGAGTGTCTGTGTAAAAAGGGCCTTACTTGCGATTTCCCCACGGTGCCTGGCCCGCACTGCGGTCGAGGCAGAGATTCAGAGCAGCAGCAGCAGCAGCCTCCGCTCCTATCCCCTCTCCGGGACCTGACAGCTGGGGAAGCAGGGAGCTGTGTAATTGACATGACACTGACTATCCTAGTCAGTGCCATGTCAGTTACACAGCTCCCTGCTTCCCAGTTCTGGTCCTCTCCTCTCTCCGGGACCCGAGAGCCAGGGAAGCGAGGACCTGTGTAACTGACATGACACTGACTAGGCTAGTCAGTGTCATGTCAGTTACACAGCTCCCTGCTTCCCAGCTCCACTCCTGTCCCCTATCAGGGACCAGCGTGAGCAGCCAGCAGGGGACAGATTTGTGCCACCCCTTTTGCACATGCGTGAGCTAAGTCCTGAAAAAGCACACACACACATAAATAAAACATAAAATAAACATCTTCCACTACTCCATTTCACAATGTGAAACTAGGGATGGGCAAACAGAACGCGGTTCAGATATTCGGTTGTTCGGTTCAAAACCCAAGTTTGAATTCGATGGTTCGGTTCAAAACCTGAGTTCAGGTTCGATGGTTCGGTTCAGCTGAGCGCGGTTTGGCCGAACTTGGCTGAACATTCAAAAATAGCGAAATCAAAACAGAAACCTAATTTTAGGCCCTGGAAAGATGGTTTTCCTGCCTCCGAACTCATCTGAACTCATCTGAACACGACTGAACTGTTCAGTCATTCAAGAGTTCGGTTCAGACGTTCAGTTCGGATGTCCGAACAGACCAAGTTCGGTCCAAACTCTGAACATCCGAACTGCGTTCACCCATTCCTATGTGAAACAAAAAGCACATACCCTGAACATTTCCTGACTTCTGTATGCAACCAGATTATCTCTTACTAAGAACGTCAAAGAGAAAACCCTGTCAACATTGGTCGCAAGTCACAGGAAATTGCCCCAAGAACTCCCATTGAAATCCAATTATATTTTATTGTGAAGCCAAAAGGCTATTACAAAATAACATAAGCACAAAAGCCAAAACACAAATTAAAAACAGCAGCATCCAACGTACATCAACTTACAGTGGAACCCAAATGGGCTTTCCTAATCCACAAATAAATCTGGCAAAATTTTGCAACTGATCTTGACATTTCAGAGTCGATACAGTTGAGCAGGGTCTTAGACAAGGCACCCAGATCCTGAGGGCCTACAAAAAAACGGCCCAGGAGCTCCCGTCTGGGGCCGCTAAGGGCTGCACATCAGAAGAAAATGTGACTGCAGGAATCAGGTTCCTTCAGCTCACAGAGCTGGCAAATCCTCTCATGCCTCGGGACCCCCTTCTATCTCCCCTCTAACAGGGCCGAGGAGAAAACATTACACCTGAAACAGGTGAAGGCCCTTCTTAATCCTGAGTCCAGCCAAGAAAATAAATAACTGGTACTTGGACAGGAGGGGTCAGCCATAGGATATATGGGGGCAATTCCTGGGCAGCCAACAAAGCCTTCTCATTTTGAGACTCCTGGTCCAACAAATGCCTCCGTATGAGAGACAAGGAGTCAGCAAGGCCAACATGGCCCAGAGAGTCACAAGAAAAGCCCAGATGGTTAAGTTCCACCTCTATCCGGCCCACCCAGGAGCTATGAAGCCCCTCAGCCACTGCCAGGGCCAGAAGAGAGTTATCCTGGGGTGGAAACAGATGTACCTTCACCCAATAATACAGGAGTACCAGCAAAGCCCTAGACTTAATAGATGGGTTAAAGGTTTCAAGCCTCAAAATCACCTGCAGGATTCCCCTAGGGAGTCCCAAAACCGAGCACAGCATTTGGTTCTGAATAGGTTCCAGGTCAGAGAAAAAGGCAAAACCCCAGGCAGGGATGCATAGAGGCACTGAGTAATGACTTTGGCTCTTAAGAGCCACAGTGCCGGCATAACCAATCTCCCTCCACATTATGAGAAATAGCTAAGAATAGCGACCGAGGATCTCCTAGCTTGTAGCCTTCATATGAGGTTCCCAGCTTGAGGAGGAAGCAAAGATAACTCCCAGGTACTTAAATACTTTGACTTGCTCAATAGTATTATCTCCAATCCTCCATTGATGGGACTTTTGAGGGCCCCGGTGCCCCATTACCATAACTTTGGTTTTCCTAAAGTTAATTCTGAGATCCTCCCTTTCACAATAATCCCTGAAACATTGCAGCGCTCTCCTGAGTCCCACTAGGGTCTGAGAGAGTAAGACTGTATCATCGGCGTACAGCAGGGCCTGAACCCTCCTGGTGCTGATCTGGGGAGCCTGGGTATCTGTTACCTTCAGAAAGGAAATCATGTCATTGAGGAAAAGATTAAATAATACCGGGGCCAGAAGGCAACCCTGCCTAACTCCACGATGTACGGGAGTGGCTTGATTAACGTATGGACGAAAGCAGGGTGTATTCTGATTTGATTATTGCAATGTACCTTGATTAGTAGAAAAATTAAGCGTGGGTCCATTGAAGTAGCCCTCAATTTAAACCATAACCTTTCCCAGTTGACAGAGGGTGAAAACAGACATGACGCTAACCACCCTTTAACCACCCTTGGTGGTTATTTATGCATGTTGCAGGGCTGCATAGGGCACCAGTACAGTCCTGCAGCATGCATAAATAACCAGCAAGGGTGCTTAGCATCATGTCTGTTTTCACCCAGAGTCAAAGGCCATGCTAAGATCAATAAAGCCTAGGAAAAATTTGCCCTGATGGCCAACATATTTCTCAGTCAGAAGAGAGAGGACAAATATCTGGTCCAGAGTGGATTTCCCACTCTGAAAACCCACTTGCTCAGGTTCCAAAGAATTAGTCTCCCCTACCCAAGTCAAGACTTTCCCCAGCAAAAACCTGGTGTAAAGCTTCCCTAGCACACTAAGAAGGCAGGTAGGGTGATAATTCCCCGGAAGAGAGGGATCACCCTTCTTAAAAATTGGAACCACAATACCACTCAGCCAAGCCTTTGGCATCTCCCCTGCCTCATTAATTGAGGGGGAAAAAGGGGCCAAAAAATTGACCCACCATTCAGATTTGCACTTTAACAACTCAGGGGGGATGAAATCTTCACCAGGGGCCTTCCCTGCATGAATCTTAGAAATGAATGTAATAATTTCTTCTCCAGAGACTGGGGGCCAGGCTGGCAAGCTGTTCCTCAGGGGCAAGCAAACCAGGCCCTCCGCGGGGCCAAAAAAGATGTTAGCATAAAAATCCACCCAAACCTCTGTGGGGACGTTATGCCCCAGACTGCTGGTCCTAGTTGGCCGGATAACGTCCAAAAAAACTAGGGGTGGGACATCAGGCAAAATACCGGCTACCGGTTTTACCGGTTACCGGTATGCAAAATACCGGGTTACCGGATTAAAACCAGATTACCGGTGCTACTTAAAAAAGTAGTCCCTGAGCCAGATTAAAACCAGATTAAAACCAGATTAAAACCAGATTAAAACCAGATTAAAACCAGATTACCGGTGCTACTTAAAAAAGCAGTCCCTGACCTACTTTTTAAAAAAAAGACAAACCCAAGAAAAAAGGAAAAATGAATAATACAACGGTCTTTAGAAAGTTCAATATCTTTCCTTCCCACTCATCTCATTACCCAAAGTGGCCTATTTGACAGCATTTTTAGTAGCTGGATATTTTCAGCTCATAACATAAGGCTCTACTATTAGTTGTATCACAATAGCACCTTCTAACTGAACTTGGAATCCCCTTATTTTAGTTGCTGTATGAACTAGAGATCCCTATGAACCAACCGGTCTGATTAAGGTTGGGTCCAGTGTTCTGTTTGTCCAAGCCCATTGAGCTTAGGTCAGACTTCTTTACTGCAGGAGACCCTGTCTCCCTAAGGAGTGCCGTGACGGCACAGCACTCCATTGGATGTGTGGCCACATTAGAAAGAGATGGGAGAACTCCTTAGCCCCATCTCTTTTCTATTATTATTATTATTATTATTAACAAACATTTATATAGCGCCAGCAGTGTAC
>QEPC01014205.1:152778-175291 GCA_003113815.1 Sphenodon punctatus
CCTCTTCCTCCTCCTCCTCCTCCTCCTCCTCCTCCTCCTCCTCCACCACCACTGGCTCCGGGAGTACCACCTTAGCCCCCTGGTATTTAATTAGAACAACAGTCTTCTTCATTTTTTTTTTAAACAACAGTCAGCCAACAGTCACCCACCAGCACTCACCAACCAGCCAAAACAAAACCAACAATCAAAGCAACACACCACACAGCCAAAACACATGAATCAAAACCGAACACCCAGCCAGTCACAACACACATGCTCTCACCCACACAAGGAAAGAAAGTTCTCTGACGAATCCATCTTTCCTCTCCCTCTTTATGGAGAAAAAATGCTTAGAAATAAGTTTAGATGATGGCAGGTCAAGACTTCTGACAATCAGAGTTTTCTCAAAGTACATAGTAAGAAGCCTGTTGATACATTCTGAACAGGCGACTATCATCTAAGATAGGATTAGCAATGACTAAGATCCAAACAAACAAGACTTCTTCCTGCTCTGCTTGGGAGTCACATCTCTTGACTCTGATTAACAGTGAATGTTGATTTCTTAAGAGAGAGACTGATTGTATCTCTTCTCCAAGAATACAGCTAAAAGGCCATTCTAGAGACCGTGCATTAGAAATTAACCATTCAAAGGCCTAGTCTAATGTTCAACATATCGAAAAACAAATGGTCAAAAATATATGCGTTTTTATACGGGATACATCACATATGTACATTCATCTTTGAAATTTCTATCCCTCTTTTAAGGGTCAGGGTGGCCTACAAAAAAACTGAAGCAATGTATAAAATACAGTAAGACCTTCCTTTATCTCATATATCATTTCATTATGGGCATTTTTAGACGCACGTTAAAGTTCCAGATGTTTCAGTCTTCTGGGTTTACAAGTCCACAAGTAAGTTCCGGATTCATTTTTCACACACACATTGCTCTGAGGCAGTTCCTGGATGCATTCTTCACACAAACCCTACCCTGAGGCAAACTAAAGTAGCTGCAGCTGTAGACGTGACAGGCTGCCATGGAAACGGAGTGACCACAGCAGCTGCAAAGCAGTTTACCAGGAGAACGTTTTACACACAAAAGTTCTGGGAGAAGTTCTATGCAGAAGTTCAAAGATCCGGATGTTTAAGATCTGGATGAGTGATTTAGACACACAGAAAGTTCTGGATGTTACAGCAAACATCCAGGAGAAATGTGTGTCTAAAAACACCCATTAAAACACACATATAAAAACCCAGTCCTTCATATCCCACCCTGCTTCCCTGCTCCTCTCCACCATGCTGGTTCCACCCCGGCCCCTCATCGTGGGGCTGTGGCCATCCCAACCTCATGGGGTGTCTTTAGACATAACACTGTTCAGTGTTCTGTAACACAGTGTCCTACATTTCAGTGTTTAGACAGACCGTCAACACAGTGTTCACCCCAAACACAGGAAGTGAACAACTGCCAGGTCTTGACAGTTTAATCAGTGTTTAGGGTGAACTCTGTGTTGACGGTCTGTCTAAACACTGCATCGGTAGGACACCGTGTTACAGAACACTGAACAGCGTTATGTCTAAAGACGCCCATGCTCGTACTCTCCTCTCGACAGGGGATTATGACACTCTCTCACCCCTCTAGCACCCCCACCCTCATCCTTCCATCCCTCCCCGTTAACCCTTGCTTCCCCCATGAATAGTATTAAAAATAAAAATGAAACAATCCAAAGAGAAGCCTGCCCCCCGGTCCCGGCCCTTTAGCCCCAGATAGCTGCCAAACAGCCAGTGGTCTTTGTCACCACTACCAGCCTTCAGGTGACAAAGGACAGGCAGCTTCTATATGGCATCCTAGCGTTGGAGGTGACCTCAAGGGTCATGCAGTCCAACCCCTGCTTGGATGCCAGATGACTATGGCTACAACATTTCCAACAAATGGCTATCAAGCCTGAGTTTGAAGATCTCCAGCAATGGAGAGCCTGTAACCTCCCTAGGCAACTTGCTCCATTGATGCACAGCTCTTCCTGCTAGGACGTTTTTCCAGATATTTAATCGAAATTTACCTTCCTGTATCTTGTGCCCATTATTTCTACTCCTGCCCTCTGTAGCAATGCAGAACAGTTCCTGGCCATCTTGTTGGAATCTTTGTAGGTATTTGAAGACTGCTATCACCTCTCTCCTCAGTCTTCTCTTCACTAGACTAAAGATACCCAGTTCCTTCAACCTTATCCTCCTAAGACTTGCTTCCCAAACCTTTATAATTTTTGTTGCCTTCCTCTGAACTCGTTCCAAACTCCCAATGTCTATTTTAAAATGCCCCAAAATGGGGCACAGTACTCCAGGTGAGGTCTGACCAGTGTACCAGAGAAGTGGGTGTCACGGAGGAACATAGGGTCACACATGTGTAACACGGGTCTACATGTAAACTACAAGTCTGGTAAATATGTAAGGCAAAAGGTTCCACATGCATGTAATGTTACAACTGAGAACTGTAAAACTCAAATTAGGGCTGTGAAACATGACCAAGCTCCAGGAAATGCAAAGAGATACAAAGAATGTGTATTTGGGAACCCTGGCCCAGAAAAGGCAGCCATATGCTAATGCAGGCAGCCATTGCCTACGTGCAGAGACAGAGGAAGCTGATAACGAGAACAAAGGGAATTCTAGAAGCCTTGAGAAGATACGAAGAGTTTCCTCCTGGGGAATATAAGGAGTTGTACCCCAGAGGGGGCAGGGACTATCAGAAACTCACTCACCATCTTGCAGTCAGCAAGGCTGGAAAGACATGAACTGAGAGACAGGTCTTTGCTCTCTAGCAACTCTAAGTCTGGAGACCCAGTCACTTACATCAAGGGCTGAGAAGAACTTATGGACCTTTGTAGGGTAAGATGCTTATTTAGGAACTCAACCAGTATAGGTTAGGAATGCATTATATTTACCAGTGTCTAACATTGGAACACAAGTGAGCAACAAGAGTTCTCAAGCTCTTGCGAATCCAGAGAGTAAAGAATCTGCAAACGGGAAGGATCGGGCCCTTGAGTGACAAAGGAGTTGTCCCTGCGGCAGACTTGAATTAACCAGAGAGAGAAACTAATTCAAGTGGGCTGTGTACGAGGGAAACTGAGTCACTCAAACCCAGTAAAGTGGGGGTGCGGACCTCCAACCCGTGACAATGGGTTCCAGTTTGAATTCTTCTTCTTTGCAGAAAAAGCTATCTACTCCTCCTTCCAAGGGCAGGCACTTTTGAAACAAAGGAACATCTTATGTTTCTCTCTCTTATGCCTACTATGTGCATCACCTTTTGGGGGAAGGTTATTGAAGGTGTGGTTGCCTGAAAGCTCCAAACTCATCTCGATGTTATCGGATTCCTGGACCCATTTCAATTGGATGTTTGGCCTGGATATGGCACTGCGCTTGTGGCCTTGGCCATGATATGCATCTGGAGATTGACAAGGGGAATTCTATCCTGTTGGTCTTGTTAGATTTTTGGCAGGCTTTGAAGTCGTTGATCATGTACTGTTGTTTACATGACTACGGGACTTCGTGGGGGTGCGTGGGACTGCTCCTGAGGCTGCTTTTAAATGAGGAGCGCTGAAGCGCCTCCTCAATGCCACATTAAAGCAAAGCCGCCGGAAGTGACGTTCTCCCCGTTGCTGGCGGCGGCGGTGGCGGCTGGAGACACGGGGCTTTGGAGCGGCACGTTCTTAAGCCAGATAACTGAAGTCTTAAGAATGCGCCGCTCCAAAGCCCTGTGTCTCCAGCCACCGCCGCTGCCGGCAACGGGGAGAACGTCACTTCCGGAGGCTTTGCTTTAATGCGGCATTGAGGAGGCGCTTCAGCGCTCCTCGTTTAAAAGCAGCCTGAGTGATTCCGCTCCTTCCTTTCAGGGAGATCCCAGAGAGTGGTGATGGGCGATTGTGCATTGTCCTCTCGGGACCTCTCATGTGGGGTCCCACAGGGTTCTATTCTGTCTCCCCTCTTAATCAATCAATCAATATTTATTGTACTGGCCTTAGCCATGACAGAGAGAACAAAACAAAACTAACAAAACAACAGTAATTATTATACAGTTTATCCACCCATATCATACAGATGAAATTTCATCCTAACTAGGAACATCATAAACATCTTATTTTCTTTTTTAATTCATTGCCCTGAACCATATTTATACTCATAAGCAACTTTTTTTCATTTTCAATTCATTACCCTAAATCATATTTATACTCATTAACTTCTAGATCAGTCACTAGCAGATCAGTGTGCTTCATTGGCATCTATCACTTGTCCCCTCAATCTGGCTGCCCTAAATGCAAAAAAACCCACTTCATTTGTAACATCATCCTTTCTATCATCAAGAAGATAAATAATTTTCTGTCGTGTAGACCAGTTTGGATCAAGTTTCACCTTTTTCAAAAGCCTTTTCCTAGGTAGGACATACATTGGACAAACAAATAAGTATTGAGAGAGGTCTTCCACACTCTCACCTCCACATATACATTTTCTTTTGTGGTACGGGGTCCCTTTGTATCTCCCCTCTATAACTGCCGTTGACATACTTTGCAATCTAAGGGAGGTAAAAGTCATCCTTTTCAAAAGATTTTCTTGTGCCTCCAAATACCCAGCTCTGCTTAATCCTGTGATCCAGTACATATACTTCGGAGAAATACACAAGGCAGGGGCTGCCATTCTTGATTGTTGTCTGTCTATATATTTAATTCTTAATTTTACCATTTTACAAGATTCCTCCAGAGGAAAAGATTTAAGAAACCCAAAAGAAAGGCTCAACTGATTTAATTTTTTGTTCATCCCATTCCACCATCTATCTTTCCCACACCCAACTGTACTCATTTTTTTCTTCCAAACACCTTGACACCAGGGAGCCAGCAGGAGAAGATGATGATTTTCATAAAAAAACAAATCATAATACTGGTAAATCTCACCTCCATTAATCCTCTGGTCAATCAAGGTTTGCAGCCTTGGAGTGCGTCTGGACCCCTTGCTGTGCCTAGATTGTCAGACTGTGGCAGTGGCCAGGAGCACTTTTCACCAACTCCATCTGGTGAGGAGGCTGCGGCCTTTTCTTTCCGATTCGGATCTGGCCACCAACAACCAAACTTTCATCACCTCGAGGCTCGATTACTGCAACGTGCTCTATGTGTGGCAGCCCTTGATGACTATTCAAAGCTGTAGCTGGTGTGGAACGTGGCAGCTCAGCTTCTTTCAGGGACGGGACACTGGAAGGACATTAGACTAGTGCTCTGTAGTTTGTACTGGCTGCCGATAGCTTTCTGGGTACGATTCAAGGTGCTGGTTTTGATTAGTGCTGAAACTCGGTATTCGAGATTACTCATTTTTTAACAAATATCTTGGTGTTCGACTCAGTTTTACTGAGTAACCAAGGAATCAGCCCACTATTCAGTCCAGTACTTGGTACTTGGGTCAATCCTCAGATGGGCAGCATATGGGATTTTTCCTGCAACATATGGGGCTTTTACTGGTCCTATTTACGGGTACTTGGTACTTGAAAAACACTCGGTACTCAGCATTTTTTTTACGCAGTATTTTACCAAGTATCGAGTATTTAGCTGTTACCAAGGACCAGCCGAACACTCAGAGCTGATACTTGGAAGCTTGGAAATACTAGTGAATTTTTTATTACTCTTTGGTGAAGCCCTAGTTTTTACCTTTAAAGCCCTAAATGATCTGGGCCCCACATATCTGAAACTCCGCCTGTCCTTTCATGCCCCATTGCAGACCCTGCCGCTCACTGTGGATCAGTCAGGAGCACCTCCCTGTGGGTACCGTCTGTTAGCCTAGCAGGGAGTCATTCTTGTTTACTGTCCCAGTTCTATGGAACTCCCTTCCCCTGGAGGTCCAGTTGAGGTTATGCCTGGATGTCTTCAGGAGCTGGGGTTAGACTTTTTTACTTGAACAAGCTTTTGGCAGGTGAAGATACGGAATGGGGGTGGGTTTTTTGATGGGGGGCTTGGGTGTGGAGAATTGGGAGGTGGTGCTGGTGGCTTTTGTGGGGGACTGGGGGGGGGTTTAGGGTTTTTTTGTATAAATTTTAATATTTGTACTGTTGTGAGTCACCCTGAATCTGTCGAAAGAGTGGCATATAAATGTGAAAAAATAAAATAGATGGTCCCAAGCTAGCACTTTGGACCCAAATAAGTTTGGATTCATGGTATATGCATACCTAGGCTCTGTCCTCACTCCCAAGTGCTTCTTTAGTTAAGAGTGAATCTGTGGAAATTAGGAAACATAAGGGAAAGTAGAACCTTGCAAGCAAGCTCCCTTGTTTTCAAAAAACTCTCTTGGGCTTTCATAAACTCAGAGTTAATAAAAGAAGAGTAAATTAGCACTATTAGAGTACGGAGTTTTGGAAAACCCACCTAAGCAGGCAAGATGTGCCCTTGGGAAATAGTCTCATCTTTTCTTAATGTGCATCAATTCATGTACATAGATCTCATTAATGAGATGGGGATATATCTCTCCTTAAAAAGATTTTATGGATTGGGCTTTTGGGCACATGCCTGTTTTTTCTTCATTTCTATTAGGGGTGGTCATTTTGTTTTTGTTATTATGATAATAAAAATGAAAATTGTTATTACAATAATGAAAATGGCAAATTATAATGAAAACAAAAATTAAAATGAAATATTGTTTTTTAAATAATGGGGAAAAATGAAAAACATATTTCTGGCTATATGTTTTTTTTTTCTTATTCAATTCTGATGAACCTTGGGGAGATTGTACCCCCAATGGAGGGCACTATGTGTACCAAATATAAAAAATATTGGATAAAGGAGACCGATTATAGAAGCAATTGAATGTTGTGATTTTAAGAAAAGCTCCATACATATTCCTGGCTACACCTTTTTTATATTCCATCCAATGTACATGAAACATTGGGAAATTATGTACCTCCACTAGTATACTAATCCTGCCTTATTTCAGAAAGATTGGATAAATTTTCCTGATGTTATAATCTATTTACTTGAAAATACATTTCCGGCTGTAACATTTTTATATTCCATCCTGTTTACTTCAGCAGACATTTATCACATACCTTCCCTATCATCTCCACCCAATTACAGGATGATTTGATAAAGGGCCCCAATTTTATAAGCAATTGAAGTTGTCCACTTGAAGTCCATTATTCAGATAAATAGCAGCACATGCAGTGCCAGTCAGAGGCAGGCACCTGGCATGACAGGGGGAAGGAGGTTGTAGGAGACAGGATAGGGAGCAACCCAACAAACGGACACATTCACTGAACAATTACTGCAAGCTTCCAGCTTTACAGGACCAATCAGTGGTGGCTTCGAGGCAGGCATAGGGTGTGGTTCTGAGGCAGGCATAGAAGGGACGTAACTCAGACTTTGGGGATAGCATCCCAGAAATCAGGAAACATAGTTTTCACATCCAGGATGGCCAATTATCATCAAAATCACATGCTGCAGCACTGTGACAGAGGAAATAAGAGAATTTCTATTGGCTCTTTGCTAAACAGATGCTTCCGACTTCCCATTAAGAAGTGGGGGAGAGACGTTGGGATGATCACAGCACAGAATGAGGATATTTGGTTGACATTTCTGATGTCCCACTGGCATCACAAACAGATCTTATACCACAGTGACACGTAAGAGAATCCCTGTCATAGGCTCATTCTCTGTTTATGCTGTGAAGGCATATAAAATTGGAACACTTTATCACATCTTTCTGATATTTTGTAGAGATGATCCTGAATGTGTGAGATACAGCCCTGCCAAATGCACGTACACATGGTGGACTACAAGGTTTTTACAGTCAGACATACATTTATAGGTTAATTCCATATACCACCAGAACCCTTTATGCAATCCTTCTGAAATTTGGGCACGGGCACGGGCCCATCCCTGTGGCTCCTAGGAACCAGGGAACATGGGAAGGGGGTCGGGGTGTACAGGGGCCCATCTGGGCATGGAAAAGGTGGGACAGGCACTTCAGACTGGTGAGTGGGGGGAGGGATGGTGGGATGGGGACCGGGTCCATGCAAGGGTAACACAACCCCCCCACCTCCATTCCCCAACAGGTCCACATGTGCCCCAGAAAATGGGAGCACCAGGCAAGGGGGTCAGAGGGGAGAAGCAGCGACAGAATCTGGTGGATCAAGGTGAGGTACCATGGTGGGGGGGACCCAACGGGGGTGCACTGAGGGCACAGATGGGCAGGAGAGGCATGGACCACCTTGGCCCTGGTGGGCACGGCCAGTGGCTCGGTATGGGGGTGTGAGGGGAAAAATCTGGGTCACAGGGGGGCACCGAGGGGCAGTACTGAACCCGCCTACCTGCTGGGGGCCCCACCTGCCATGCCCAGCACTGCTCCAGGTCAGGTGGCATGTGACCAAGCCTGACTACTGGTCCCCAATTGGCTCCCCAAAAGGGCAACCCAACCAGCAGCGCCTTCACCAGCTGACCCCATACTCCTGGCACAGTGGATGTGGGAGCACAGGGCATGCATACATCACAGGAGGGAGGACCTGGCAGAGAAGATAGTCCAGACCAGCAAGGAGCAGGGGGAGCGGATCATGGCAGCCATCGACCGCAAGGAGGCAACCATGGAGAGGGCCGGCCAGGAACTGGTGGCTGGAGGTGGAAATGCATCTGGAAAGGAGGCAGGAGCGCCGGGAGCACACCAGGCAGATGGAGACATTGGGGCTGCTACACGAAGCCATTGATTGGCTGGGCACAGAGCACACGAGGAAGATGGACTGGTCCCTGAACATTGGCACCTCGCTGCTCCTGTATGCAGGGACCATGAGCACCTATATCATGGCAGCTGCTCCACCCGACACCATACCAGCCCAGCACCTCAGATGCCCCCTGGGGTGCCCCCACTACCCCAGCTGCTGGCACGCCCGTAGGGCAGCAGCCACCCAGGGGGGCCCCTCTGGCACTGCCAGCACCGCACCCACCCCCATCCCCACTGTACAGACCGGTCTAGACCCAGAGGCCTCCCAGGACACGGTCAGGGATACCGATAGCAGTGGTGAAGGGAGCTCCCACAGCTCCATGGTGCCCACAGGGTGGCTGAGGGAATGGCCCAGGAAGCAGCAGGGTTGTGGGGGAAGGGGAAGGGGGAGGGGAAGGTAGAGCGAGGCAGGAAGTATCAGGGGGGGACAGGGGGCACATGATGTACAATAAATGCACAGGTGTACCCAACCAAATGCTTTGTTGTGCGACTATTTGCATTGGGACGGGGCTGGGGAATCATCCCAGGCAAGGCTTGATGAAAGGTGGGGCCTGCCAAGGGGAGGCGCAGCATGCTCAGGCCCAGGCATCACTGGTGATATGCCTTGCCAGGGCAGCGCAGGTCCACTTGCTATAGCAGTACTCCCTTGGGTTCTCCACATGCACATGAAGTGGCACGGGTCCTGGTGGGCGCTAGGAATGCCAAGGCGTCCCCATCGGTCTCACAGATGTTGTGCATGTTGGAAATGCAAGGACTGTGAGATCATTGCATCCATTTGCCCAATGCAGAGTTTACAGAGGCGTGTGAGTAGCTAATCATCAATAAGCAGGCAGGAAGCATACTTAAGCTTAAGTAGCTTTATTAGGAAATGCATGTAGGCTAGGAAAGGCCTACATCTATACTAAGTCCTAAGACTAGGTGTGTCGGGAGGAGAAGAAGGAAGCTTTCTCAGACACAAAGAGATGAGAAACATCCTGGGGGAGGAGATTGACTAATCAGGTCCTGGCAGGAGTAGGACAGATAGGATGGGGGAAGGGTTCCCTGATCTGTCTGTCTATTCCTGCTGTTTCAACCAAAGGAATGTATTTCCAACACCTCTTCTCATCATCCCGTGCACCGAATCATTTATGTGCACTGCTGACAATTCCCAATGCTTCTCGTGGCCTCTGGAAATTGTCTCTGGGTAGCGGTTTGGTCAGAATATCCGCTATCATTTCCTCTGTAGGACAATAAATCAGTTCAACAAGTCCTTCTTCTTGCGCTTCTCTCACATAGTGACACTTGGTGTTGATGTGCTTCGACCTTGGCTTTATCCTTTCCATTTTCGTAAGCTGAATGCAGCTTTGATTGTCCTCATACATCTCAGTTGGCTTTGGTTCGTCTATTCCAAAGTCCTTTAGTAGTCTGTGTAGCCATACTACCTCTTGACATGCTTGAGTGGCTGAAATAAATTCTGCTTCTGTGGATGAAAGGGCAATTAATGACTGCTTCTGGCTAGTCCAACTGATTGCTCCGCCTCCATACAGAAATACATTTCCACTCACAGATTTGCAGTCAGTCTTGTCTCCGGCCCAGTCCGCATCCATATATCCCATCAATCTGGGGTTCTCGCTTGCTGGTAGTTTTAAGTTTAAATGCATTGTGCCCTTCAGGTACCGTGCTATTCTCTTGACTGCTATCCAGTCCCTTTGGGTTGGTGCACTTACTTTTCTGCTTAGTATTCCTACAGCAGCGGCAATGTCTGGCCTTGTGACGGTGGCTACATACAACATTTTGCCAATTGCAGTTCTGTACTGGTTGTCCTGTGGTAGGGGCTCGTCGTTGCCTTCCTGGCTTAGGAAATTTGTTTCCATAGGTGTCCCCACTTCATTAGCCTCTGTCATGCCTAGGCATTCTAAAATGTCCTTTATCTTTTGTTTTTGATTGAGAAGGAAACTTCCATCTTTTTCTCGTTCTATTTGTATTCCAAGATAGTAAGTGATACCTCCCAAGTCTTTCACCTCTATTTCTTTGTTCAGATTCCTGACGATTTCATCACAATCTCGTTTGTTTTCATGGCATACAATCAGATCATCCACATAAGTTAGAATGTATGTCCTCCTTTTATTTCTGAACCTTGAGTATAGGCAGGGGTCAGCTTCTCCCTGTATGAACCCCTCCTTAAGGAGCAATTGATTCAATTTTTCGTTCCAGGCTTTCGCTGCTTGCTTTAAACCATAGATACTCTTTTGAAGTTTGCACACAAGTTCCTCCTTCCCAGGTTCTTTAAATCCCGGCGGCTGCTGCATGTAGATATCCTCTTTGATATCACCATGTAGGAATGCAGTCTTCACGTCTAAGTGCTGCACTTCCATTTTTCTTGCAGCTGCTATGCTGAGGAGTGTTCTTATTGTGGTGTGCCTTACTACTGGAGCAAAGGTTTCGTCGTAGTCTTCGCCGTATTTTTGGGAATATCCCTTGGCCACTAATCTCGCTTTGTGGCGCGTGATTTCCCCTTTTGCATTATGCTTGGTCTTGAAGACCCATTTGCATCCGACGGCCTTTTTGTTTTCAGGTAGCTTTGTGAGTGTCCATGTTTTATTTTCATTAAGAGACTCAATTTCTTCCTTGGCAGCATCTCTCCATTTGCGCGCCTCACTGGTTTGCATTTTTTGAATGTCTTGCCATGTTGAGGGCTCCTGTGGTTCCTCCACTTTTGCCGCGTAGGAGAATCTCGCTGCTGGCACTCCTTTGTTGTGTCTTTCAGAACGTCTCACTTCTGGTTCTGGTTCTGCTTCAGCTTCAGTTTCAGTATCAGCATCAGTGTTATCTTCTGGTTCCAGTTCTGGTTCTGCTTCAGTTTCAGCATCAGCATCAGTGTTGGTGTCAGTGCCCCCTTCTGGTTCAGGTTGATTGAACATGGTCAAATCAAATGAAACTTCAGCTTCCTCTTTTATCTGCAGTTCTGCAGTCTTTTTCTGTCTTGATGAACTTGGCCTCATTAGGTCTGGCATTTGATCAGTGCTTCCCTTTTCATTTTCATCAAAATAGACCACACTGCTTATCTTCACATTTCCAGTGTCAGTGTCCATTACTCTGTATCCCTTGCATCCTTGTGCATAGCCAACAAGTATCCCTTCTTCACATCTGGTGTTAAGTTTGGTCCTTTTGGCCTTTGGGATATAAGCATAGGCTTTAGAGCCAAACACTCTAATGTGCCCCACACTGGGCTTGTTCCCATGCCATAGTTCATAAGGTGTTGCTTTTGCACCTTTGGTTGGGAGCCTGTTCTGCAGGTATGTGGCAGTCATTACTGCTTCCCCCCAGTATTTGTTTGGCAGATTCGCATCCAAAAGCATACATCTCGCCATCTCTATGAGAGAGCGATTTTTTCTTTCTGCTACTCCATTTTGTTCTGGTGTATGCGGGATGGTTGTCTGGTGTTCAATTCCTTTTTGCTTCAAAAATTCTTTCATCTGTTTTGAAACATATTCACCTCCATTATCTGACCTTAGGATCTGAGGTGATCTTCCAAACTTATTGCTGGCTCTTGCAACATATTCCTTAAATTTCTCCAGCACCTGACTTTTCTCTTTAATCAAGTAAGTGAACGTGAACTTGGAAAAATCATCTATGAAAGTCAATGCATACTGGTTTCCTGCAATTGTTTTTGTCTTCATAGGACCACAGATATCACTATGAATGAGCTGTAGGGGGTGCTGTGTGGCTTCCTCCTTGCTCTGATGAAAGGAGGGCCTAGTTCCCTTTCCTTTTACACAGCAAACACATCTCTCATCTTTAGTTGCACATGAGTTCATTTTAAAATGTTTAACTAGGTCTGGAAGTGCATGCAACACATCTGCATTTCTATGGCCCATCCTTCTGTGCCATTTGCTTTCACAGTTCTTATGTCTGCAATCTTTTGCAGCATTTGCATACTGATCCTGTTGCAAGCAATCTACCTTGAATAGGCCATTTGAATCCAGCATTCCTCGCATAAAAAGCTCCTTTTCCTTTGAAATTCTGCAATATTTCCCTTCAAAATGCACTGCAAAACCTTTCTGTACAGCATACTTGACACTTATAAAATTATGATCCAATTCTGGGACATATAGAGCTTCTTCAATGGTAACTTTCATTTCCTCACCGTTTCCCAGATGACATATGAGTTTAGCCCTGCCTCTTCCTTGACAATAAACTTTCTCTCCATTAGCCAATCTTATAGGAGTTCTATAAGTCCTATCCAGATCAATAAATCTGTCTTTGTCCTTTATAAGATTTTTAGTTGCTCCAGAATCAACAAAGAAATCATGTGAAGCAGTCTCACATTCTATTCCTTCCACATTTTTAAGTTGAGATGCTTTTTCCTCAACCAGGCTGAAAGCCCTATCATGGCTCCCTTTGTTCTTTGCAGAGAAGCTGGGAACTTCTTGCTTGGTGCATTGATATGCGAGATGCATGGTTTCCCCGCAATTGAAGCAACACTTAACTCTTGCAGATCCTTTTGAATTTGCAAAAGGCTTCTTGTTCTCAGCTGCCTTGCAGGCAAGCTGTGAGGAAAAGTTTGGCTGTTCATTAGTTTGAGCCATATTAAATTCCTCAAGTTTCTGAATAACAACATCCAAAGATAGGTTATCCTGCATTTCTATTATCTGACAGACTGTTTGAAAAGTTGTTGGTGGTAAAGAGTTCAGCAGAAATGCCACTATCAATTCATCTGGTAAATTCAGCTTTTGATTTTCCAGTCTCCTGACTAGTTCAAGCAGGCCATTAACATGAGCTGAAAAATCTTCACTCTCATCCATTCTCATATTACAAAGTCTTTTAAGCATTTGTATCTTTGATATATTTGACTTCCCTTGATACAGTCTCTGTAAAATTTCCCACATATCTTTTGCAGTTAACTTGTCACGTATGTGCACATGTAAACGCTGACTCACCGACATTGAGATGATTGCCATAGCTTTGTCATTTTTCTCATCCCAGAGTTCTTGTGCTGCCCCTGCACCTGTAGGTCTGTTGGACTCCAGCATTTTCCTTATTTATTTATTTATTTATTTCATGGATTTATACCACGCCCCTCCTGCAAAAGCAGCCCGGGGCAGCTTACAACAATAAAAACAAATAAAAACAATTTTAAAAATCCAATATAACAATATTAAAACAGGGCTAAAATAACAATTAAGATAATAAATAGTAGATCAGGTGGGGGAGCTAAAAAAACCCTCATCCTACCCTGCCACCCTCCCAAAGGCCTGGGCGAACAGCCAGGTTTTGCAACTTCGCCGAAATGTCAACAGGCTAGGGGCCAGGCAAGCTTCCTCCGGAAGGGAGTTCCAAAGGTGCTGTGCGGCCACCGAGAATGCCCTCTCCATTGTGGCCCCTCACTTAACAAGGGGGACCTCCAAGAAGGCACCCCCAGAAGACCGAAGGAGCCACTCTGGGGCATGGAGGGCAAGGCGATCCCTGAGGTATGAGGGGCCCAGACCATGTAGGGCTTTATAGATCAACACCACCACCTTGAACCTGGCTCGGCAAGCTATCAGCAGCCAGTACAGAGCTCGGAGCACAGGTGTAATATGCTCCCGAAGGCCCATCCCCGTAAGGAGACAAGCTGCCGCATTCTGCAGCCTCCGGACCAGGAACAAGGGAAGTCCCACGTAGAGCGCGTTACAGTAGTCCAGCCTCGAGGTGACAAAGGTATGGATGAGGGAGGCCAGGTCCGGGCCAGAGATGAACGGATGCAGCCTATGCACCAGATACAGTTGGCGGAAGGCAGCCTTAGCGACTGCCTCCACCTGCCGCTCCAGGCGGAGATCTGCATCCAATATCACCCACAAACTCCAAACCTGCTGAGCTATAGGAGGGCGAACCCCCCCAACCAGGGGGGTCACTAACTCCTTTGCTGTCCCCACCAACATCACCTCCATCTTATTAGGGTTGAGCTTCAGTCTGCTGAGCCGCATCCATTCCGCCATGGCCTCCAAACATTGGGATAGCAATGAGACGGCAGGGTCTGGGTCAGTTGAAAAGGATAGGTACAGCTGAGTATCATCAGCATACTGGTGACATCGCACCCCGAACCCTCTCATGACCTTCCCCAAGGGCTGCATATAGATGTTAAATAATAACGGTGACAAGATAGAACCCTGCGGAATGCCACATGATAAAGTGTGGGGGCACGATGTCTCCTCCCCCAGCACCACCCGCTAGCTCCTCCCTGAGAGGAATGAATGGAACCATTCAAGTACAGTCCCGTTCAGACCCCCAGGTCACGCAGCCACCTCAATAGCAGCCCATGGTCCACGGTGTCAAAAGTAGCCAAGAGAACTAGCAGGATGAGAAATGTTGAACATCCTGCGTCCATCTCCCGGCAGAGGTCATCGACCAAGACCACCAATGCCGCCTCCGTGCCATAGCCGGGGCGGAACCCAGATTGAAAAGGGTCTAGAAAACCGATGCTATCCAGATGCATCTGGAGCTCGAGTGCCACTGCCTTCTCAATAACCTTCCATAAAAAGGGGAGGTTAGAGACAGGTCGGTAACTGGTGAGCACATCCACGTCCAAAGATGTTTTTTTCAGCAGGGGGCAAACCACAGCCTCCTTGAGGCAAGGCGACAACCTCCCCTGCTGCAAGGATGCGTTCACTACCTCGCCAGCACCGCCCCCAATGTCTCCCTGGAAGCTTTTACTAACCAGCATGAGCACGGATCGAGTTCACAACATGTGGCCCTCACAGACCCCAGGACATCCGCCGCATCAGCCGGCGTCACTTCCTGAAATTCCACCCACAAAGCTGGACCGGATGGGGCCTCCATCCCCTCACGCTCGTCCCCTACTGTCCCTAATCCAGCGTCAAAGTCGGTCTGAATCCGAGCAATCTTGTCTGCAAAGTAGTTGACAAACTCCTCACAGCGGGCTTGAGACAAGTCCCCATCCAGGCGGATGGAAGCCGGAATAACCAGCCCCTGTATCACCTGGAACAGCTCCTCCGGGCGTGACTTCACAGACGCTATGTGGGCAGCAAGGAACTCCTTCCTTGCTGTCCTCACAGCCTCAACAAAAGACCACAAATGGGCCCTATGGAGAAGACGGTTGGATTCAGATCGAGTCCGACGCCAGCGTCGTTCTAGCCTCCTGCCTACATGCTTCATACACTGCAGCCCCTCAGTAAACCAAGGGGCCCTGCAGTGATGAGACCGAGGCAGAGGGCATCTCGGAGCCACCCTGTCAATGGCCTCCTCCAGCAAGCTGTTCCAATGCTGGACTAGCTCATCCACAGAGTGACCATCCAAGTCCAAGGTTAACTCCCTCAGGACCTCTTGGAACCGCTGGGGTTCCATCAGCCTCTGAGGGCGGACCATCCTAACTGGTCCTTTCCCCTTCTGGAGGGGGTGTGCTAGAAGACTGGCCTGCAGGAGATAATGATCCGTCACTGACAAGGGCACTGCTGTAACCTCCCCCACAACCAGACCCCCCGCCTCAAGGCCAGAACCGAAGATCAGGTCGAGGGTATGTCCCCCCCACGTGGGTCGGGCAGATAACCTCCTGGGACAAGTCACTGGTTGCCATGGCAGCCATGAATTCTCGCTCCGCCCCAACAAGGCCGGCATCGGCGTTGATGTTGAAGTCCCCCAGAACCAAAGTCCTGGAGGAGCCCAGAACTATAGGTCTTGTCCTCCCAGTGCCATCCTTGCATTATGACTCCAAACTTCATAGTTTGTTGCTCCAGTGAGCTTCTCTGGAATGGAGAGCTTCAGCATAGAATCCATGGTCACAGAGACTAAAATCTTTCTTTTCTTTTCTGCCTTTAAGATTAATGCTAGCACTCAATTATACTCACTCTGCACTGCCTTTTGGGTGTCTGGGCCCATAACCCTGTTGGAAATGCAAGGACTGTGAGATCATTGCATCCATTTGCCCAATGCAGAGTTTACAGAGGAGTGTGAGTAGCTAATCATCAATAAGCAGGCAGGAAGCATACTTAAGCTTAAGTAGCTTTATTAGGAAATACATGTAGGCTAGGAAAGGCCTACATCTAAACTAAGTCCTAAGACTAGGTGTGTTCAAGATGAGAAGAAGAAAGCTCTCTCAGACACAAAGAGATGAGAAACCTCCTGGGGGAAGAGATTGACCAATCAGGTCCTGGCAGGAGTAGGGCAGATAGGATGGGGGAAGGGTTCCCTGATCTGTTTGTCTGCTCCTGCTGTTTCTAGCAAACAAACAGGATGAGGTACTTAGGGGGGATGCAACCAAAGGAATGTATTTCCAACAGTGCAGGACACAGCAGGCACCTATCACAAGGGCCAAGGTCTCCACAGTGAAGTCCAGCCGACCTGCTAGGCACCTCCAGCGCTGCTTGAGGGCACCAAAGTCCCTCTCAACCACTGTACTCGAGGTGCTGAGCCGGGAGTTGAGCAGCACCTCCACTGGGGTCCTGTGGACTGGGTATGCCTTCATGAGCCAGCGGAGAAGGGGATATGCCGAGTCCCCCAGGATGCAGGGGGGCATAAGCACCCCCTCTATCCTGGACATTCACATGTCAGTGAAGTCCCCCCAGTACATCCAGGCACAGAGGGGTGAGATGGTAAGGATACGGGCATCGTGGCTATGGCTGGAGTGGCCAGTGAATATGTCTGTGAACCAACCCTGGTGGTCCACAACCGCCTGGAGCTACAGGGAATGGTAACCGTTCCGACTGATGTATTCTGCAGCTTACCAGTTGGAGGGGTGGAGGATGTTGATATGGGTGCCATCCACAGTGCCCAGACACTTGGGGAAGATGCCAGCCTCGAAGCCAGCCATCACGGGTTCCTGGTCTGTGAGCTGGATCATGCGGTCCAGGAGCACGCCCTCCACAACCTCACAGAAGTCACGGAGGATGCCTGTGATGGTGCTCAGTCCCACACCGAAGTGCTGCGCCATGGACCGGCAGGAATCCAGTGTTGCCAGTGCCCGGACAGCTATGGCCACACGCTGGACCATGGGTGCACATGTGTGTGTGTAGCCACTCCCGCATGAGCACCAGCAGGAGGCACCGCCTGTCCATGCAGAAGTGTGCCCTCCATGCTGCATCATCCCTCTGAGCCAGAGCTCTGGCCCACCATTTCTGCGCCCAGTCCGTGACCCAGAGTCACCTTTCTGTGGACATGGCAAGTATGGCAGCGCATCCCATGGCCACCTGATGCCAGTGGTGTTGCCTGGCTGCCTCCCTAAGGGCAGCTGCCCGTCCTCGAGTGAGACCCAGGGCCCGTTGGTATGACCCAGATTCCTTCAGGGCCCTTAGCTTGCCCTGGGAGCACCGGTGCCCATGGTGGGCATGCCAGGTGGCCACAGTGCTCCTGGCCAACCACCCCTGAATTCGAGCGGCCAGGTGGAGTAGGTCAGTGGAGAGGCTCATGCAGTCGGTGTGCACCTGGTACCACTCCGCACATAGGGCCAGGTGCATCCAACATATACCCCTCTGGCCTGCATCCATGGTGGAGCATACCCATGGTGCGGTCCAGTGCATGGCTCTCATGCCCGTATACCGGGGCCCCCCCTGCTCCTAGCCCCACCCTTGCACCTGTGGAAAAGGCCTCTACGCACCCACATTGGCCACCCTCGCCTGCCCACCCCGCTTCCAGCTGGCCGGCAACAGGTGTGTGGCTGCTGAGGGTGCCCCCCTGGGTGCACCTGCACTCCCGGCATGGGGGATCGTGCCCCGGGCCCACATGCACCCATCCGTGTGGTCCGCAGCTGGCTGCCTGTTGTCATCACCTCCCTCCTATCAGTGTTTCCTGTACTGTCTGTGCGCTTGGTTCCTGCAGCTGTGCTGGGTCCACTCCCCACGCATCGCTTGCTACTTGTCCCATGTTGCGGCCTGTGGGCTTATCGTGTGTCCTTGGAGCTCCCCTGCTTCCCTCCCCAGCCCATATGGAAATTGGGAACTAGGAATGGGTAAAGCTGCTGCTTAGATAGATAGATAGATAGATAGATAGATAGATAGATAGATAGATAGATAGATAGATAGATAGATAGATAGATAGATAGATGTTGGAGTTAGCTTAGGGATAGTGATACAGCATTTAGTGTTTAGATTCAGTGTTTGTAGGAGTAGGCCTTTGTACTTATTAGATAGATAATCCATTTAGATGGTAGCATTTAGAATAGTTAAAGCAGTTAGATTTAGTGTAGATAGATAGATATAATATTAGATTAAAAAATTAAATTAAAATTTCTTTTTTAAAAAAAACAAACAATATAAAAACATTATTTTGGAGGGAGAAATGGAGAAGGGAAGGAGAGGCCGGTCTGCTGCCCATAGGGGAGGCAATGGGGCACGTGCCAGAGGTGTCAGGGGCCGTGCCAGGGGAGTGGCAGCAGGCAGCAGCAGTAGCCCAAACACATCACCACACGCCAAACTCAGTAGGCCTGCTCTAGGGCCCCAGGCTTCAGCGGCTCAGCATCGCCTCCTGGCAGTGCCCTCCTCCACTGCCACGCAGGGCACTGGAAGGCCTGCAGAACTTGAGGCTGGGTCTGTCTCTGCTGCTGCTGGTCCTGGAGCATGTGCTGGTGCTGCTTGTGATGTTCCTCCAGGGCCACCAATGTCCCCCACAGTAGAGGCGATCCCCAGCAGTCCAGAGCTGGTGGATCCCACCCCGGCTGCTAGAGGCAGGGCCTGATCCTACGGACAATGTCAGTAGGGAGAGGAGTAGCAGCAGCAGCAGCAGCAGCAGCAGCAGCAGCAGCAGCACTAGTAGCTATATACAGGGTCACAGAGAGAGTGCCAGGAGAATGACAGGCACGGGCAGTCTAGCCTCAGGGTCCCAGTACTCCCCTTCATGGGACATCACCATGATCACGGACAGTGAGTCAGAGGAAGACACTAGTGCCGCAGAGGAGATGTCTGAAGCTGAGGCGATGGCTGAGCCTCCTCCCAGAGCTGTGTCGCCAGTGCCACCAAGTTCTCCCCCTCCCAGCAGTCCATCACCCGGGGCGGGGCAGAAGACAGGAGAGGGGAAAAATCTTCAGTCTGGGATCACTACCCGTCCCATGTTGCGGCCTGTGGGCTTATCGTGTGTCCTTGGAGCTCCCCTGCTTCCCTCCCCAACCCATATGGAAATTGGGAACTAGGAATGGGTGAAGCTGCTGCTTAGATAGATAGATAGATAGATAGATAGATAGATAGATAGATAGATAGTTGTAGGAGTTAGCTTAGTGATAGAGATACAACGTTTAGTGTTTAGATTCAGTGTTTGTAGGAGTAGGTCTTTGTACTTATTAAATAGATAATCCATTTAGATGATAGCATTTAGAATAGTTAAAGCAGTTAGATTTAGTGTAGATAGACAGATATAATATTAGATTTTTAAAAAAATTAATTATTAAAATAATAATAATAATAATAATAATAATAATAATAATAATAATACATTATTTTGGAGGGAGAAATGGAGACGGGAAGGATCTTCAGTCTGGGATCATTTTAAGCAGGTGTGGTGCAGATGATCCCAGAGAGGTGCAGTGCAATGTGTGCAAAAATGTGGTAAAGTGTGGGCAGGTGCTCAGCAACCTGGGGACAATGGCAATGGCAAGGCACCTAAAGTCATGCCACAGTGCTCTGCTGCTCAGCAGGAAGGTAGGGGAAGTGGATGCCAGCAGGTTCCTGACTGCAGCAGCGGCCAGTCGCCCAGCTCCTTCAACGGGCAAGCATCCTGCACCAGCACCAACTGCTGCCTCTAGCAGCAGGAGCAGTATTCCTCCTGCTGGGGTGGCAGAACAGCAGCCAGTCAGTCCACCATGTAGGAACTGGGGTGGGGGATCTGTCAAGGCTATCGGCAGGGCGCCGACTGCTTCCAAGAGAAAGTGAAGCACATGTTGACAGAAATGATTGCCCTGGATGGGAAGCCCTTCTCAATTGTGGAGGACAAGGACTTCCAGTGACTGATTGGGTTCCTGGCCCACAAATTTAAGCTGCCTTCCCGCTCCACCCTGAGTCGGACTGTGGTGCCACAGCTCTACAGGGCTTTGAAGGAGCAACTTTGAGGGAGTTGCTGGCAGGGGCTGGGGGGGAGGGCATGGTCCATTTCACCACTGAGCTGTGGTCCTCCAGGAACTCCCAGCACACCTACGTGGCAGTGACTGCACACTGGTGGCAGGACCCAGAGGCAGCACTTGGCAGTGCCAGGAGGGATCCTGAAGCAGGGTATAGGTGGGCCCTTCTTCAGGCACAAGTCATGGACAGCTCCCATACCTCAAGGAACCTTGAGGCAGCCCTGGCCACCATGGTGAGGGAGTGGGTCATGCCAGGCGCGGCCTTCACCAAGGGATGTGTGGTCACAGACAACGCGGCCAATATGCTCAAGGCAGTCCGTGACGGGGACTTAACAAGCATTCCTTGTGCAGCACACACCCTCCATCTTGTGGTCAAGGATGCTCTGGGCCTGGGGGAGAAGGGGATTGGGCCAGGCACCCTAAGCTCCCTGGTCGAAAGGGGGAGGAAGCTGGCGATGTTCTTCAACTGCAGCATGAAGGGCGGTGAGCTCCTCCAGGAGAAGCAGGCCGAGCAAGTGTCCCCGGTGCACCAGCTCATCCAGGATATCTCCACCAGGTGGAATTCCACCTTCCTGAAGCTCGAGCGGCTTCTTGAGCAGAAAGTCGCCCTGCATCAGGTGAAAATGGAGACAGACATTGAGGCACCTCCAGGGTACAACAGGGAGGAATGGGAGATTCTCGATCACACGTTCTTCATCCTCAGACCGTTCCTGGCCATGACGGAGACCGTGAGCAGCTCCACCGCTACCCTCAGCCAGGTGACCTTGCTGGTCAATAATTTCCAGAGGAGCCTGGACGAGATTCGCAGGGGGCGGGATTGTGGCCCTTAGGGCACGAAGGTCTCCGATGAGGCGCTTGACCTAGAGTAGAAGCTAAAGGTGGGGCTGAGTGCGTGCTTTGATGATCTCCTATGCTTGGAGGAATATGTACTGGCAACCATGCTGGACCCCAGGATCAAGGGCAGCATGGCATGTGAGACAGCGGTCTATGGCCTCCAGAAGGGTGCGCTGGTGCAGAAGGTCCAGCAAGCACAGCAGGCCATGCAGCAGCATGCCCCTGGGGATGGTGGGAGTGGGAGCAGAGACCCCTTCCAGCCATCTGGTTCTATCCCTGCTCCCAACCCTAGCGGTAGCAGCAGCACCAGCAGCAGAATGAGCAGCAGCAGCAGGACCCCTACTGCCATCAACTCCTCCTGTGTGCAGGCCACTCTGGGGAGCATGGGGTCCAGCACAAAAGGTCAAGCAATGTGGCTGAGGGCAGTGGGGAAGGTGGTGACCACCTGGAGCTACCAGAGGGAGTATGATGGCTCCTCAGCAGCAGTTGGAGGAGGAGCTATGCATTGATCCCAGCAGCGATCCCTTGGCCTATTATGCCGGCAAGGCTAACGTGTGACCGGACCTGTCGAAAGTGGCCAAGGGTATCCTGTCCTGCCCACCAACCAGTGTCCCCAGTGAGCGGGTGTTCTCTGTGGCGGGGGACATTTGCTCCCCACACCGCCTGAGACTAGGGACCAAGTTGGTGGAGCAGTCATTGTTCCTAAAGGTGATCCTTCCACTGCTCGAATTCCCCGAGCTGCCCCTGGACAAGGAGTGATGGGTCAGTGGCACATGCCATCCCATGCCAGGGGCAGTCGGGATGGGGCTACTCCCCTCCTCAATCTGGGCTAGGGCTACTGCTCCTATGCTGCTGAGGTGCTGTCCCTTCCTCCCAATGCCTGGCACCCACCCACCCTCCCTCCCTCCCTCTCTCTCTCTCTCTCTCTCTCTCTCTCTCTCTCTCTCTCTCTCTCTC
>QEPC01014205.1:185799-225437 GCA_003113815.1 Sphenodon punctatus
GAACCATTCAAGAACAGTCCCATCCAGACCCCTGAGGTCACGCAGCCGTCTCAACAGCAGCCCGTGGTCCACGGTGTCAAAAGCGGCCGAGAGATCTAGCAGGATGAGAAATGTAGAACATCCTGCATCTATCTCCCAGCAGAGGTTGTCGACCAAGGCCACCAGTGCCGTCTCAGTGCCATAGCTGGGGCAGAACCCAGATTTAAAAGGATCCAGGAAACTGATGCTATCTAGATGCCCCTGTAGCTGGATCGCCACTGCCCACTCAATAACCTTCCCTAAAGAGGGACGGTTAGAGACAGGTTGGTAACTGGCGAGCGCATCCATGTCCAAGGATGGTTTCTTCAGCAGGGTGCGCACCACAGCCTCCTTGAGGCTGGGCGACAACCTCCCCTGCTGCAAGGATGCGTTCACCACCCTCACCAGCACCGTCCCCAATGTCTCCCTGGAGGCTTTCACCAGCCAGGTTGGGCATGGATCAAGTTCACAACAAGTGGCTCTCACAGACCCCAAGACATCCACCGCATTGGCCGGCGTCACTTCCTGAAACTCCCCCCACAGAGCTGGACCAGACGGCGCCTCTATCACCTCGCATTCTCCCCCTACTGCCCCTAATCCAGCGGCAAAGTCGCTCTGAATCTGAGCGATCTTGTCTGCGAAGTAGGTTCCAAACTCCTCACAGCGGGCCTGGGACAAATCCCCGTCCAGGTGGAGGGAGACCGGAATGACTAGCCTTCGCACCACCCAAAACAGTTCTGCCGGGCGTGAATTCGCAGATGCTATGAGGACAGCAAGGAACTCCTTCCTTGCTGTCCTCACAGCCTCAACATAGGACCGCAAATGGGCCCTATGGAGAAGTCGGTCTGAGTCAGATTGAGTCCGACGCCAGCGTCGCTCCAGTCTCCTGCCTACTCGTTTCATACACCACAGCCCCTCGGTAAACCAAGGGGCCCTGCGGTGATGAGACTGAGGCAGAAGGCATTTTGGAGCCACCCTGTCAATGGCCTCCTCCAGCAAACTGTTTCAATGCTGGACCAGCTCATCGACAGAGTGACCATCCAGGTCCAAGGTTAATTCCCTCACCGCTGGGGTTCCATCAGCCTCTGAGGGCGGACCATCCTAATTGGTCGCTTCCCCTTCTGGAGGGGGTGTGCTGAGAGACTGGCCTGAAGGAGATAATGGTCCATCCATGACAAGGGCACCACCCTAAATTCCCCCACAACCAGACCCCCTGCCTTAAGGCCAGAACCGAAGATCAGGTCGAGGGTGTGCCCCCCTCACATGGGTAGGGCAGATAACCTCCTGGGACAAATCCATGATTGCCATGGCGGCCATGAATTCTCGCTCCGCTCCCACAAGTCCAGCGTCAGTGTGAATGTTGAAGTCCCCCAGAACCAGTGTCCTAGAGGAGCCCAGCACAACCTCTGAGGCCAGCTCTGCTATAGAGGTAAGGGATGCTGCTGGACAGGAAGGGGCCTGGTATACCAACAGCACCCCTAGCTTGCCCCCAGCCAAATCAAACACCACGTGAAGGGCCTCAATACCCACAATCTCCTGAACTGGATACCTCCTAACAGGCCATTCCTCTCTAAAAATAATCGCTACACCACCTCCCTGGCCATCCGTGTGTGGCTGATGCCGTATGGCATACCCGGCTGGAATGAAATCGGTCAAAGTTGGACCGGCCAACTCATCCAGCCAGTTCTTCATAATACATGTGAGGTCCACAGCCCCATCTGAGATTATATCCTGGACAATTGGGGCCTTTGCTGACCACTTGGGGTGGGAATTTCAGTTTTGGATAGAACCAAAATGGCCCCCAAATGGCCGTTTCGGTTTTAAAACAGTAAACTGAAATTGCAGTTCTTTTGGGGTTCTGGTGCTTTGTTTTGTGTTTTCCCGGTTTGTTCTCATTGACTTCAATGGGAGAAAATCAATTGAAGTCAATGAGAAAAACATTGAGTGGGGGTGGGAATGGAGGGAAAACCCCCGAAAAATCTGAAACCAAAATTAGATTTGAATAACACGCAGAACAGAAATTGAAAAAAATGAAAACAAAATTCTTCCCAGAGTTCCATCCCTACTGCCCACAAAAATAAACTGTGCCCAACGATCCAAGCAATGCTCTGGTTCCTGCTGCTAGTTCCACCTGGGAACACATCAAAACATCATTGTTACTTCCATCCTGTGGCAGACCTGGAGAGCCCGGCTTGTGACCAACCTGACTGGGAAGCTCACCCCAGATCCCTAATGTATAATCTAAAAGTGGCCAATTGCCAGTTTCCCAATTTGCATAATTCACTGTCATTAAACTCACATGCTTCTTCAGTAGTTCTGCCCCAATATGGAATGAGTGCAATCCAAATTTGTGCACTGGCGTATTATGTTGGTAAGGTATAAGCTTTTTCTCATGACAGAAATGACATATCACCTTTAATAGACCTGCTTTGTGTGCCTGAGAAATGGGCATGACATTAGAGGTGTGCACCAGGGACCCATGTTGTTATTTGTTTTCATTTCTAATTTTCCTTATTTAAATCTTTCATTTTCAATTTTGTAAATATCGAAATTTCATTTTAGTTTTTTCTTTAGTTTTCAATTTCAATAGAAAACACATTTATGGCTGTAACGTTTTTGTTTTTCAGTATATTTGGTTGAAACTTGGAAACATTGTACCTCGAATGGAAGGCATTATGTGTACCAAATTTCAGAAAGATTGAATAAAGGAATCAAATTCCTTTGAATTATGTTATGTTGGAAAAATCTGAATATACATTCCTGGATGTAACTACTTTGTCTCCCATCTAATGTAGATGAAACTTGGCATGTTTATACCCATTCCACAGTTTACTATCTCTGACAACTTTCATAAGGATTGGATAAAGGGTCCTGGTGGTATAAGCAATTAACTTATAAATGTATGTCTGACTGTAACATCTTTGTAGTCCAACCAGTGTACATGACATTTGGCAGGATCTTCAGGATCATCTCTACCAAATATAAGAAAGATGTGATAAAGGGTCCCAATTCTATAAGTGTGCAGAGCATATGCAGAGAATGAGCCTATGCCAGGGATTCTCTTACGTGTCACTGTGGTTTAAGATCTGTTTGGAATGCCAGTTGGCCAGCAGAAATGTCAACCAAATATGCTCATTCTGTGCTTTGACCATCCCAGCATCTCTCCCCTACTTGTTACTGGGAAGTTGGAACCATCTGTTTAGGAAAGAGCCAATAGAGATTCTCTTTTGTCCTCCGTCACAGTGCTGCAGGATGTGATTGTGATGATAATTGGCCAGCCTGAATGTGTAAACTATGTCTCCTGATTTCTGGGATACTATTCACAAAGTTCCTTTATGTCCCTTCTATGCACACTTCAGTACCCCTATGCCTGCCCCGAAACCACCACCGATTGGTTCTGTAAAGCTGGAAGCAGTAATTGGCCAGTGAATGTGTCTCTCAGTCTTTTGGGTTGCTCCCCCTCCTCCTCCTATGCCAGGTGCCTGCCTTTGATTGGCACAATATTGCTGCTATTTATCTGAATAATGGTCTTCAAGGGGACAACTTCAATTGCTTATAAAATTAGGGCCCTTTATCAAATTGTCCTGTAGTTTGGCAGAGATTACAGGGAAGGTCTGTGATACATTCCTGACAAATGTATTGTAAACAGGACAGAAAAGAAAAAAATGTTACGGCTGGAAATGCATTTTCAAGTTAATGGCTTATAACATCAGGACCCTTTATCCAATCTTTCCTAAATTTGGCAGGATTGATGATACTGCAGAGGGACACAGTTTTCCAAAGGTTCATGCAAATTGGATGGAACATAAAGAAGTTATAGCCAGGAATGTGTATGCAGCTTTTCTTAAAATCACAACATTCAATTGCTTATAAGATCGGCTCCCTTTATCCAAACTTTCCTATATTTGCTACAAATAGTGCTCTCCATTGGGGGTACAACTTTCCCAAGTTGCATCAGAATTTAATTTTAAATAAAAAAATTAGAGCCAGAAATACGTTTTCCCATTATTTTGAAAATGAAAATTTTCAAAATAATGTTTTTGTTTTCATTATTATTAGTAGCAGTAGTATTTGTTCTTGTTATTACAATAACAAAATTGAAAATTTTATTTTTTTATCATAATAATGAATATAAATTGTACACCCCTACCTGGCATTCAAAGGCAAAGAGCTACTTAACAGGCCAATGAAAATACAAGACACAATATCAAGTTCCTTCCCACATTGGGAAGGACATTTGGTCTTTTCAGACATGACACTACCATGGATGGGCATGTTTACCCAGGCGTGGACACCCATGGTGCTGTCATATTTGTTCCCATGTGCCAGATGTTAACTGCCTCCCTGGCAGCACACATCCTTGAGTTAGCCCTGCCACAGTCTGGGGAAGCTTACCTCAGACTGTGGTAGAGCGGGCCATCACATCTGATGGTCCAGTGGCCAGAGATTTTCCAGTCAGGCACGGTGGCCATATAGGCCACTGCACCCACCCATCAGGGGAGCAGTGTCAGGGCAGGGCTGTGCGGACCATGTCTACACATCACCTTCCCTCTTCCCGCCCCCTCTCGAGCCCTGGCTACTGCCACATTTGTTGGTGGTTGGGCCTACTCCTGCCCAGGGTGAGGAATCTCACCCCAGTCAGGATCTAAGCATGGCAGTGCTCAGCACCGTCACATAGGAAAATACCCATTGTTGATGTCCAAAGCATGTCCCAAACTGCCATCCCTGGAATCAGGTATGAGCTCTTCATCCTGAAAAGCACCAAAAGCAAATTTGAATGTTGTACTAAATCAATGCACCTCAAAATTGTCAGAACACACTGAAGGTAACGCCCCTATCATGAGCTCAACAACGGGAGAGAAATAGGAACCCTATAATCCTGTTGCTGCCCACGGTCTAGGGATGTGCAAAAGCAGTTCAGGGGTTCGGCGTTCAGCCCAAACTCAAGGTGCTTGGCCCATTGGCGAATATCCTGAACCTGAACTGCCCCCTGCCCGAATTGGCCGAATAAAGTTCTGGTTCTGAACCCGTTCTGGCGGGGGACAGAGGGGAATCCAGTTTTCCCTCCCCCCTCCCCCCTCCAGGCTGCGCGGGGTGAAGAGGAGCCAGGTCTCACCTCTCCCCCACCCCCAGCCTTGTAAATTTTTTAAAAAGAAAAACCAACCCAGGGATCGCCCTACCTGGTGGTGCTGGGACTCCGGCCCTGGGTCTGGCAGCAACAGTGGGTCCGGCAGCGCTCCAGAGTGCTTCAAGCCTCTACTAGGCCTTCCGGGTCAGGTGACCCGGTCACCTGACCTGGAAGGCCTAGTAGAGGCCTGAAGTGCTCCGGAGTGCCGCCAGACCCACCACCACTGCCGCCACCAGACCCAGGGCCAGAGCCATGGCACCACCAGGTAGGGTGATCCCTGGGATGGTTTTTTTTTAAAAAAATTACAAGGTTGGGCAGGGTGGGGGGGGAGGTGAGCCCTGGTGCCCCTTCCACCCATGCAGCCTGGAGGGGGGAGGAGGGAGTGAAAACCAGGTTCCCCCCTGACCCCTCCCCCCCACCCAAAGGGATTCACACACACCCCAAACAGGTTCAGGATGAACAGCCAGAACCCAAACGGTTTTGGGGGGACCAAACACCGAATGGGCCAAACGTGGTGCTTCAAAGCCACGTGACACGACTGCCCAAAGCTCCTGTCCTGCGCACTGCACCACTCTGCTCAAACCAGCCTAAGCTCTGCTTGCTGGTGGTTAGCGGTGTGTACCAGGCCCCATGTCATTTTTGTTTTTTGTTTTCATTATTCAAAAATGTCATTTTTGTTATTCAAAAATTTCATTTTCGTTATCGGTATTAATGACAATGTTGACTTCATTTTTGCTATCATTATCATTTTTGTTATCATTTTTTGTATTGTTTTCAATATTGTTTTGTTATTGGTATTGATATCAGTATCGTTTTCAATATTTATGATTGTTATTGATATAGTTTTCATTGTCGTATAGGTATCATTTTCATTAGCGGTATCGATATTCATTATCAGTATCGATATTCATTATCAGTATCGATATTGATTTCGGTACTATTTCAAACAAAGATTTTATTTTTGATATCGCTATCCTTATTGATTCTCGTACACAACTAATATTTATCTAAATCTAAGGGAGACAGAGGAAGATAAAAGGAAACTATCTATTATCTAATCAATTATCTATATAACTATTCTAATCTAATCTATTTTATATATCTATATATCTATAGATATATCTATAGATATAGATATATTACTGATCTATATGTAATGTATTTTGGGGAGAAGGACAGGGAAAGGGAGAAGGAAAAATATAGGGTATGAGGAAGGAAAGGTATTGGTGGGAATACCTAATAAATAAATAAATAAATAATACAATGAGGGCTAGGGAGGATTTTTTATGTGAAAGCACCACAGTTCTGTAAACACAACCTGACAAGCAGAGTTCTCACAGAATGGAGGAAAAAAACCTGGGCCTCCCATTATAAAGGGTTGCAAGCAATGCCTTACCCCAGAGCCCCTCTGATTGGTTGTGGGAGGCTGCAGGCATTGAGCAATCACAGAGTGCCATGAGACTGCTGGGACCTGCTTGCACTGCTCATTGACCAGCGATACATCCATCAGATACTGCTGAGTTGCTCGCCCCTCCTAACACAGGCACAGCTCAAGAGTTCAACCCTGTTAAGACTCTGAGATGTCTGCTCCCTTCTCCCCTTCTCCCCCTCCACATTTCCCTCCAAAACTGTCACAGCACTAATAATGACAACAATAAAGACATTGTCTTTTTTGTTTCTCGTTATCATTTTGGTTATTGTTTTTGTTACTTTTGTTATCATTTTTGATTACGTTTTCCATATCGGTTTTGATATCATTATTGTTACTGTTATTGGTGTTTTCGGTTGTTGTTTTTGGTATTCTCGGTTGTCATTTTCATTATTGCAATAACAATGAAAATGATAACGATACAATTGAAAACGATACAAAAAATGCATGGCAGGAGGGGCTGCGTGACAGGAGGGGCAGGGTAAAAATCAATTGAAATAAATAAAATAAATAAATAATTTTAATATTTATTTAAATATTTCCTTATGTAATAATGCAATTTTTTTTTGTTTATTTATTTTATTTAATCACATTTATAACCCACCCCTCCTGAAACAACTTGGAGCAGCACGCACACCCAAGGTGGTGCTGTTCCTTTTTGCTGTCTCCACACACCTTGCTTTGCTTCCAGAGGGGTGGGGACAGCCTTTTAATCCAGGAGACCTCACAGCGTGAGACTTCTTTTTCGTGCTGAAAACCTGGGCCATTCCTAGGCAACGACCTGGGCTCATGCCTGACCTCCCCCTCATCCTGTGCCAGCCTCAGTCCCCCCCCATCCTTCACTTCTTCCCTCTATGGGAATGGGAGACAAGTACCCTCCTTTGAGAAGCGTGGAAGGGAAATTATCACTCTCTCTCATTCCACTTTCCATTTTCTCCCCTCCATCATCATCATCATCTTTATTATTGTTATTGTTATTGTTATTGTTATTTTATTATTTAAATAGCCCAGTCGTGTGACCTGGTGCTGTACAGAACATAGAAATAGACGCAGTCCCTGCCTGTGGCTTACAATCTAAAAGACAAGGAGGGGGAGACAGGGAGAGGGGACAGGGGAGAAGACAGACAAACATTCAAGCAGGTGCGAAGACTCAGGTGTGTGTGCTTGGCTTGGTTACAGTCAGGTTGCAGCAGTCTGCAGAGGCGGGCAGACAGTAGGTATATGGGAACGTCTAGCAGGGATTGGGAAAGGCATTCTATGACGTAAGCCTTTTGGAGTCTTTTTTCTAATCATGTTGCCTAGGGCTGTGCATCCATAACATTTTCTATTCATTACAAGAAAGAATGGAGTCCCATTTGGTTTTGTAACTAATGTTACAAAAATGGAGGAATAAGCAACAACTATTGTCATTTGCTTTCATCCACTTTTGTTTTAAAATAAAAAACAAAAAAACACATGCACGTGAAAACTGGCCATTAGGGCTGTTTTCCGCATGCGTTCCCTTTTCCAAAATGGCTCCAGCAGAATTTACACCATTTTGGAAAAGGGAGCACATGTGCAGAACAGCTCCAGTGGCAATTTTGCATATGCGCAGTAATTTTTAATTTTAAATTTTTTTATTTCAATTTAAAAAAAAAAAAATCACTCTACATGCACAAAATGCTGCCAGACCATTCTGTGCACGCACGTCCTTTCCAAAACTATGCCCCGGTAGCATTGATGCCATTTTGGAAAAGGGCGTTGCATGCGCATAACAGTTGGTTGCCATTTTGTGCATCTGCATTGATTTTTAAAAATTTTTTTAATTAAAAACCACCCCCTCCCCCCTCAAAAAAGAACTGCAAGGTAAGGTTGCTTACCAAAAAAACCCAGGAAAAAAGGGGGCTTTTTTTGTAATTGAAAACAAAAGCAAAAATGAATAGGGTGTCTTCTTCACACCCCCCTAGTATTTTGGTCACTTCCGCATTTTGATATTTTGGTATTTCATTACTTTGTTACTTTAGTATTGCACTGTTTCTGTCTCCAGTTCATTGTTCATTTTGGCAATACTATTTTGCTGGGGTTTTTTTTGTTTTTAAATTAAATTTGATTGGCCCATCTGTGTGATGTAACACAGCAATCTACATTCACATACTTTAAAAAACACCACACACACACCCCACACACCCCTTATGAATTAGCACTTCCAAAATGAATGAAGTACTGAAATAAAGAAATACTGAATTGACTGAAATACCCAACTGGTAATACCAAAATGAAGATTAGAAATGGCAAACGGAAATGGAAGTGAGTTCCGTTTGGTATCCACTTTGCTAAAATGGATTCTATGAATTTGGTATTCAGTTCTGCTCTTGTTAACTTGCCCTTAACTTTCATAACCACTTCTCCTGAATGAATTAAATGACCAAAGTTTATATAGCACTAATGTCTCTGTCTTACAGCTGCCACAAAATACAGCATAGAGTCCAAAATTCAGCCACAGTTGGGCTAATTAAAGAGTTTCCTGATCAAATGACTGAAAATAAGAAATAACAAAATCCTATGAGAAATGGTTGCCCAATCTGTTCTATTGCTTGCATCACATAAATTAGATTGGTTTGTTGGCGGCAAATGGTTTGCATTTATAAGCAAAGTCCACTTTTCCTACACAACTCGATTTTTAGGTTGAATTGCTCATGCTTGGTAATATAAATAATATTCTTGAGGAAAGTCTGAAGAAAATCCCTTCAACCAGTTTGGAGTTAGGAGAGCCTGAATAAAATAGGCCTTTACCCCATCAGAAGTGGGGAAATAATCCTGATTCCTGACCCCCTCTCTTTGATGCTGGGATGATTCAGAAAGGTCTGCATGTGGAGTAGAACTACACCAAATAGTACCGAAAAACCCCACAAATATTTCCGAGTTTCCGAGGATTGGCTTCGAGTGTTCAGCTGGCCCTCAGTAATTTGTCCAAATACTCGATACTCAGTAAAATAAAAACAAGTACCAAGTATTTTATGAGTAGTGAGTACCGAGTTCCCTTATATAGGACCCGGAAAAGTCCTGTATGTTGCAGGAAAAGCCTCATATGTTGCCCATCTGAGGATTTACACAAATAGGTACTAGACCGGGTACTGGACTGATTCATCAGTTATTTGGTGCTCGGGAAAACCGAGTCAAATAGATACTCAGTAAAAACTGAATCATTTCGAATTCCAAATTTCAGCAATAATGTGGAGCTCTTTCTGAATCACAGCATGTAAGCTGCTCCTTTCATGAGTTCCTTTATGGAAATCGGTAAATTAGGAACATGTCTGAATTAGAGATGAAATAAGCACCTGTGAGTAATACCTGCATTGGCGGGTGTCACAAAATCTTTTTTTAATATACTAATCTGCTGTCCTTCCCAAATCAGCACAGGGTGGCTTACAATTTATAAAAACTCTTAAAACACATTTAAAAAAAACCCTCATCAGAACCCTGCCACTAAAATTCCCATCCAAAAGCTTCCCTATCCCATCCCCCCTACCCACAACCACATATAATCTCCCAACCTGCCTCAATCCCTATCCTCACCTGCCAAATGCCTTATCAAACAAAAATGTTTTATACCACCTCCGGGAGATGCTCAGACTTGGGCTGAAGCGATCTCCCAGAGGAAGGGAGTTCCATAGAACTAGGGCAGCTACTTAGAATGCCGCTTGCACATCCTGCCCCATACACAAGGGTAACAGATGGAACATGCCGCAGGGCGCTCCCGGTGGACCGCAGAGACCACACCGTGGCATGGTAGGACAGGCGGTCTCTCAGGTATGTGGGGCTCAGGCTATTTAGGGCTATAAAGATCAAAACCAGCACCTTGAATTCTGTCTGGAAAGCAACAGATAGCCAGAGCAGACCCAAGAGCACTGGTGTAATGTGCGCCCAACAACCCATCCCCCAAAGGAGCTGTGCTGCCGTGTTCTGCACCAGCTGCAGCTTCTGAACAGTCATTGAGGGCAACCCCATGTAGAGCATATTGTAGTAGTCTAGCCTTGAAGTGATGAAAGTATGGATGACAGTGGCAAGGTCCAAATCAGAAAGAAAAAGCTGCAACCTCCTCACCTGATGGAGTTGGTGAAAAGCGCTCCTAGCCACAGCCACAACCTGAAGGTCAAGGCACAACATGGAGTCCAGAAGCACTCCAAGGCTGCAAACTGAGTGACCAGAGGGGACAGACCGCAACAATAGCAGGAGTCCCATTCCCCTCCAAGTCACAGGGCCGGTGAACCATCATCACTTCAGTCTTGTCAGGATTCAGTCTCAAGCAGCTCACCCTCATTCAGTCCCTAACCACAGCTAGGCAATGGGTTTTCATCGAGACTGCAGGATCTGATCGGATGAAAAACTGAGGTAAAGCTAGATGTTATTAGCATGTTGATAACACCTCACACCAAATCTCTGATCTCGCCCAGTGGCCTCAGATAGATATTGAGGAAGAGGGAAGACCAGATGGAATCCTGAGGGACCCCGCAGGGGAGGTCACAAGGGGACAACGAGCAATCACCCCTCTCTAACCACTGAAATCTCCTCGACAGGAATGAACAGTGCTACTCAAGAGAAGTCACATGCACCCCTGCCTGGTCCCACAGTTGTGTCAACAACTGCAGGCGCAGATTATTGATCAAGGCCACATCCCTTTGCCACCAAAATGGCGGCGACAGGGCCTTTGTTGCGCCCCCACCGAATGAAAGAAAGAGACCGGCAGGCAAAATGGGGCCGCTGCGGGGAGGCTTGTTAGAGAGCCTTCCCCGCTGAAATGAAGGGTTGCTGCAGCAACCGTCCTGGAGCGAGGTGGCGCATGCACGCCTCGGTGGATTGGAGACCCGCCACTGCTAGAAGGGGCAGAGTCCCTGTTGCCGCGCAGAGTGGCATTGTTCAGGGAAAGGCCAAACAGTCAGCAACAAAAGAGCATTGCTTCTGAGTTCTCGGCCGGAATTTGGGTGGGAGAATAAATTTAAAACATTTTGTGGGAAGCAAAAGGGTTTTGTGGAGAGCAATGGAAAAAGCCAAAATGAAGAAGGAGTCCGGGGGCCAGAAGAAAGGAGCTGACCCCCAGAGAGGGCGGCCAGCTGTGGGAGAGGCCCAGTCAGAGCGAGAAGATGCAGCCGAGGACGAGACCCTCCCGAGTAGGGCAGTAATGGCAGCGCGCCTCCGGGAGTGTGAGGCGTGAATGAGGACTAGGGATTACCCCACTGAGGAGGTTGGGAATAGGGGGCAGAAGGAGCCCGAACAGGGGGGTGGGGGTGAGCCCACCAGTTCAGTAAGGGACATGGACCCACTGCCTCCCACCCAGGGGCCAGCCCACCCAATGGGGGTTAATGGGGGCCTTGGGGCCCCTCCGCAAGTTGTGAGCAGGGATAAGAGGACGGTTGGGCCACCATATTGATATAGGGAAGGAGGAGACATGAGGGGGGACCCGCATACTTCGCAAGGAAGCATGGAACCTCAAGGGGTTGGTGTAGCAGGCCCACGTGGGTCACAAAGAGAACAGGGCCCTCAACCCCACCAGAATTTAGAGGCCCCAAGGGGTGAGAGAACTGGGGATATGGGCCCACTATTGCAGGCCTTATACCCTGGTGGGGTACCACATTCTGGGGGAGCCCAACAGCCCCTTCCGCACCCCATGGACCAGCAAGGGGTCCCTGGATTAACCCAGTTCTACCACCAGGCCCCTCCCCTGGCAGGGATGCACCTGCGAGGGGGGCCCAGTTGGGCCGAGGAGGAGAGGGGCAGTCAGGGTGAGTTCACCATAGGGTTGCCATTACAGGTGGACGAAGGACCCCCAGTCAGCAGAAGGAGGACAGATCAGGACAAGAGGGAAGAAGACATCAGTAATTAAACCCTCTGACAGAGGATTTTGGTCATCGAAACGCAGCTCCGTGTGGGGAAAGGACAAGCAGCCCAGGAGCAACCAGCCTGTTCGCATCATCCCTATCAGCCTCCGGGAGGAGGAAGGGAAGATGAACAGGTACAGTATGGCAGGGGGGAAGAAATGACAGTAAGTGGGGCTAGCGCCAGCGGGAGGGTCGCTGTGAGGGAGCTCACGGCTCAAACAACAGTGTGCAGGACACTGGAAACACACCTACTGGGCAAGACGAAAGTAGGGCCCAAGGGGCCGATGGAGCTGGTGGAGGGGCATTCACCCAAACAGGGGTCCCCCAACTGATGCAGTTACATGGGAATTGGGTGTGGGTCACTCCGGCAATGGCTCCAGGTCCAGGGAGTGAACCAACCCAGGTAGGTCAAACACAGGTCGGGAGTGGCAACCTGAATACCCCACAGGGGTTGGTTGAAATAACGGCCACAGAAAAGAGAGCAGAGAAAGCCGCAACAGGTATCAAGGAAGGGGAGGCCCAAGGGGTGGCCCGACCACTCCCTCCTCTGGGGGGCCCTATTCCAAGTGTGGCAGCCCCTTTCGGAGCCCATCTTCTTCCAGCGGTGAAGGAAAAAATATTGAAGGGGGAATATGTAGATATTTACGCCCTTTTCTTTAGCGACCCGATTCTGGATCACTCGGAGCCAGAAGAAGGAAAAGAAAAAGAAAAGTTTAAACGCCTGAAGGCCGACCATAATTGGGCTAATTGGACGGCGGCCTTTGCAGTGTACATGGGGGTGAATCTCCAGTCTGATCCCTCCAGGGCCCTCGAGCTTCATAAGTACGCCAACATAGTTCGGCATGCCTATGGAACAGGACCAGTAGGAGGGTGGTTAAGATATGATGAAGCATTTCATCATAGGGCCGCCATGACACCAGGGTTGCGTTGGGATGTACATGCCCCCGACCTCTGGCTTGAATGTATGGTTGATGTTACTAGGGCCTCGAGGTCAGATAGTGGGCACCCCCTAGTGTGGGGTGGGGTGGCCTGGGGAATTGAGTCATTTCGAGTCGACTCTAGGAGGAGTGGACAAGGCACCCCTGGCCCCTGTTGGGAATTCAACAAGGCAAGGGGGTGTAACAGAGCAACTTGTAAATTCCGGCATGGGTGCTCAAATTGTGGGGGAGGCCACCTGGCTATCAACTGCTACAGGCCCAAATACAAAGAGGGAAAATTGGGTTTCAATCAAGGAGGCGGGCCAGGAAAGGGGAGTCAGGGATCCACGGCTGGGTCGCGGGCTACAAAGGGGGCCGAATCCAGTCAAAACTAAGCAGTTGGAGCGCGCATTATAGGGGTATCCTAATAAGGAAGAAGTTAGATACATGGTTCATGGGTTCAGATTTGGTTTTTTGATTCCTGCAGCGCCAGTTTGGCAAGAGAGGAAGGTTCACAATTTGAGATCAACAATAGGCATGGAAATTATAGTACGGGGAAAAATCCAAAAAGAATTGGTGGAGGGAAGGATAGCAGGCCCATTTGATTCCCCCCCTATGGGTAACCTGGTGCTTTCACCCTTGGGAATTGTCCTGAAGAAAGCAGAAGGTGAATACCACTTAATACACAACCTGTTCCATCCCAAAGGCTCCTCTATGAATGACGCCATCCCAAAGGAGTTATCCACCATCAAGTATGCAACGTTAGACGAGACGATAGAAAAAAATCAGGATTATGGGTTGAGGGGCAATGTTGGCCAAGTGTGATGTTAAATCCACTTTTAGAATACTGCCGGTACATCCTAGTAGCTTCCAACTATTGGGTTTCCAATTTCAAGGGAGGTACTACTATGACCGGGCCATGCCTATGGGTTGCTCGATCTCTTGTTCCGTTTTTGAGAGGTTTAGTACCCTGATTGCTTGGGTAGTGAGTCAGAGATTAAAAGGGGGAGACATAACCAAATATTTGGATGATTTTCTGTTAATTGGCCACCCCTGGTCGAGGTAATGCGTGGCTGCACTACAAGTGATGGTAGATGTGGCGGAAGAATTGGGCGTCCCTTTGGCCCCAGAAAAAACGGAAAGGCCAGCAACTCGTCTCACATACTTAGGGATCGAACTAGACATGGAGTGTAGGGCATCTAGGTTACCTGATGGCAAATTGGTTACGATACGGGCTAAGATCAAGGACTGCATGAGGGCTAGAAAGATAACAGTTCATAGTTTACAATTATTAGTGGGATCCTTGAACTTTGCATGTAGAGTAGTGGCCCCAGGCAGAGCATTTTTGTCATGATTATACGTGAAGCTTAGGGGGAACCCCGCGCTCCACTACTGGGTATGGGTCACGAGAGAGATGTGTTCAGATCTAGAGGTATGGTTAGCATTCCTGGAAGAGTTCAATGGGGTTAGCTTCTGGCGGGAGCAGTTACTCCTGCAGGCTGACCTCCAAGTGCAATCGGATGCAGCAGGTGGGGTAGGATTCGAAATTTATTTTCATGGCCACTGGTGTGCGGCCCTCTGACCTGGGGAGTGGCACGCATCAGGGGTCACGTGGGACCTCACGTTCTTGGAACTATTCCCGATAGTGGTGGCAGTAAGGACATGGAAGGAACACTTTGCCAATCACACTGTAAGATTTTGGTGTGACAATGCGGCTGTGGTCCACGTAGTGAATTCCATGTCTTCCCGGTCCACAGGGGTGATGGGACTTGTCCGATCTCTGGTGTTAGAATGTTTACATAACAACATCCTTTTTGTAGCCTGACACGTCCCAGGAATCGACAATGGCATAGCTAATGCCTTGTCTCAATTCCAGATGGAGCGTTTTTGGGAATTGGCATCAGAGGCCCTGGTGTACCCGGACCTGTTGCCATTGAATATGTGGAACCTTGGCGATTTGACCTGAAGTACACCGTTCAGGGATCCTTGGCTCCAATAACACAGGCCGCCTATGGAAGGGCCTTCTGGGAATTCCAAGATTTCAGGTTAAGAAAAGGTTGGGGGGCGGGGTTCCCTATCACAGAGCCTGAAGCAATCCAATTTGCCCAATCACTCAGGAGCAAGGGTTTGGCAGTAGGTACCATCGCAGGAAAGCTAGCAGCACTTGCTTTTGTCAGCAGGATGAAAGGTTTTCAGCCTCCTGATAAGGGTTTCTTCTTGAGACATATGCTAGAATCCTGGGCTAGGTCACAGAATGTACAGCTTAGAAAACGGGAACCAATAACAACACCAATCTTGATGAGTATAACCCAGTCCCTTTCGGCAGTTTGTTACAGCCCATATGAAGTACAGTTGTTCACAACTCTTTATGTCATCATGTACTTCGGTGGTTTTTGGAACAGCGAGCTGGTATGCAGTTTGGCAAGAGATTCCTCAGCCAGGGCTGTGGCCATAGAGGATATACAGGTGGCAGAAGATCGAGTATGGATTCACCTCAGGTGGTCAAAAACTGACCAGAGGGGACACGGCCATGTAATGGAGATTTTTGAAGTGGGGCGCCGACTGATTTGTCCTGTATTTCAAATGAAACAATACTTGAGAGTATGTCCCCAAGTACCAGGGGAATTATTTATCCACAAGACCGGGGCAGTGGTTACATATTACCAACTAATGGTGGCACTTCAGGCAGCATTGAAACAGGTGGGATTGTCACCCCGGGATTTCGGGTCCCATTCCTTTCGTATCGAAGCGGCCTCAACAGCGGCTGCGGCAGGGTTACCTGAGAGGGCAATAATGGGTGTAGGGAGATGGCGTTCAATAGCTTATAAAAAGTACGTACGGCCAGTCCATGTGTAACAATGTCTTTTATCTTGTCTTCTGTTAGGGATCAGAGCAACCGGGGGTAGTCGAGGGGGAAATTTGGATCATCGACCACAGCCTCGTGCGATGGGCAAAGGCAGCGGCAACATCATCCACTTGGGGAAAAAACCTGGGCCTGTCCGGCAAGACCTGTGTCAAATGGATGGTTAGGAGTGGGTTAAGATGGAAGCAACTCATGCCATTGTTGCAGGGTTTGCGAGGCACCCCCCTCTCCCCCCAACCATAATGGTTATGCATCTGGGGGAAAATGACCTGTCCATAAGGAAAGGAGTTGATTTGGTCATCACTATAAAGAGGGATTTATTAAGGATTAAGGAATGGTTCAAAGGAACCCATTTAGTTTGGGTAGAATGGATCCCCAGAATCAAATGGGAAAGGGCAATTAACCCAGGTAGGATAGATAAGGCCAGACGAAATGTTAATAGGGAAGTTGTAAAATGGTTAAAGGGGTTAGGGGGATCTAGTATTTAGCATTCTGGAATAGTCCATACAAGAGTTGAGTTGTGCCGGGACGATGGAGTGCATCTTTCCCAAAAAGGGAATGAGTTGTACTTAGCTGTGATGGCTGGACATTTGGTTAAATTGTTGGAGGGCTACTTGGTGGGGGTCGGGGCGGTTCAGGATCGACCGCCCCTTTGTTGGCAGGGGTCCAATATGCCAGGATAGGATTACTAGGGAGGTGAACAGGTTAATAAGAGTCATCTCCTTAAGAGATGGGGAGATGATACACAGTGTAATGCGGGGTACAGCATGCACTGGTGGTCATCTCCCTGGGAGTGAGGCCACAGCTTGGTTTGCAGGGACATGCGCTGTCCTCGAGCCGTGCGGACGCCACACTCCTTACTCGCGCCCAGGGTTTGGGCTGTTCCCCCCCTTTCGGCCTGAGTGTTGTCGAAAGAGGGGAGGTTTGGTTATAAGGGACTGTCAACGGAAGGCACATCCGGGCAGGACCAATGTTAATAAGTTATTAGAATTTGGCATACTGGACCCATGATTGCTGTTGCAATTACCCTCCAACAGTTTAATTTTTGATGTGAATAAATGAGTGCGACCAGCATTTAAACAAACACATGCCTCCGAGTCTCATTCGGGGTGCATCGACAAAAGCGCAGTATCTGTGCCATACCCAAGATGAAAGCCTGACTGAAAAGGTTCCAGGAATCCGACAGTGTTGAGATGAGGCTGGAGCTGTCGGGAAACCACCTGTTTAATAACCTTCCCTAAAGGAAGGCTAGACACTGGGTGATAGCTGACCAGGAAGTTGGTGTCCAAGGTTGGTTTCTTAAACAGGGGCTAGAAAACTGCATGTTCTGGGGCATCCATCACCCTACCCTCCCGAAGAGAGGCACTAACAACCCAGACCAGCAATGGCCCCAATGCCTCTCAGCTGGTTTTCACCAGCCAAGATGGGCAATGATATAATTCACAACTGGTTGCCCGCATCACTCCAAGCACATCGTACACATTGGTGTGTGATCCAAACAAACAGGACAAGACTGAGTGTGCATAACCACAAACTCTGACTCCGCATGTCTGTACTAGAAATGGCAGAGCCCAAGGTGTGGTGAATAAGAGAGCTTTTCTCTGCAAAGTAATCAATAAAAATCTTGGACCAGAAGCCAAAAATCCAGTGACAGAATTTTAAAAATTGGGATGAAGATGGTATTTGGGAATTTTGGTATGTCAGTGTTTTGGGTACCCAATCAGACACTATTTTGAGTATCAAAAAGTACCCTAATTTTTGGAGACAAATCAGGTATTGCAAATCTATTCAATGGGGATACCTTTCTTTGCAGGTACACATTTCAGCTCTATTCAGAATCTTATGAATGCCCAGAAGACATATTCATTGACCTGTCTATTTTAAGTTCTTCCTATATGGTAGAAGTGGCAAAATTGTGTGTCAGAAGTTCGTGTGTGGATCTTGGCCAGGGCTCCATGCTACCATAATGATTCTGTGTCTTATTTTATTGAACCTGAGACTCAGCAGCTGAATTACAGCTGCTCCTCAGAATCTCAGCAGCCAGAACCCCAGAGCACAAGCTCCGTGAGCCAATCACAAAGCAGGAGAAGCAGGGAGATTAAGACTATCTAGTTCCTCAATATTCATTAGCACAATTGTAAGGGTAATTTCAGACGTTACGGGATTGCTGTTCACCACACTGAATCACAGTAAATCCCGTGTGATGGCAGTGATCTCATGCATGTCTATTTGCTCCCCACCAGATGTTCACCACAGTGAACATCCAGCCAGGATCAAATTGACCACGGTTCTGGAGGTGAGGCTGGCCTCACCTCCAGAATCGTAATTAGATTGGCCACAATCCGGGATGGGGCTGGCAATGGCCACGGTGAACGTCTGCTTGCCAGCCCTGTCCTGGAATCAGGTCCCAACCACGGGATGGGATCTGACGCAGCGACCTCATTGGCCACTACGTCCGCCCGTCTCCCCGTGGGCAGGCAGCTGAGGGAGCGCTGGGGGTGGAGCTGAGCGGCCGCACGTCGCGCCATGCAGCCCCGCTCCCTCCCCAATCCCCCTCAGAGGTCAGGCTGGTGCGCCTAAAGGACGGACGGCCTGATCAAGGACCGGGATCCGAGATGTATCCCAGTCCAGGGTTCAGCGTGGCGGGCCGAGAGGCCCATTTGAAATTACCCTAAGACTCATATGCTGGATGTGCACGCATATGTGTTAACGTGTTTTATGACTCCGACGATGCAAAGATTTTGGTATGCATCTCTTGGGCTTGGGAACGTTGGCCATTCCTGTTACACAGAGTAGGGCCAAAACAAATAATTTGTTTGAATACCAGATATGGCAAATTTGATGTATTAATTCAATCTCTGATAAATACAATGCAAAGTGCTATATGATTCCCTCTATATCTGTAGAAAGGAATATTTTTTCCAGTTAATTTTGGTAACTCATTCTGGTCATGTTCTTTTGGCCACTTTGGGATTGTTACATTCTTAATAAAGAACAGGCTCTGGTGGATTCTCCAAGACATTAGTTTGCGTATGACCTTTTTTTTTGCTTCTGCGAATGCTAAAGAAACCTGAGCATAGACTTTTTAAGGTCTTCTGTGAATAAAGACTGTCAGGACTGATCATGCCCTGCTTTGATATTCTGAGCTCCTCCATGGTGGCAACAGCGTCTTTTTGAACGATTGTAACATGCCTAACACTTCATGGGCGCAACCATAAACAAATCCCTAATGATAATAATGGTAATTATATCAGTAGAACACGAACTGTGAAAAGCCTTAATCATCTAATATGTTTATTAATATGCAGAAAAATCAGAAAGCTGTGTCTGATTTTGAGCTGCCTGCATACGAATTGCTGCAAAGGTTCATAATAGCTTAATTGTCTAAGATACTGTCTGTGTTTAGGAATGTTTTTTTAAAAAGAGGCTTTACTAAAAAAAGATTGTTTAATTCATGGGCTGTGGACATTAATGCATACAGATGTGTGATGAAGACAGAGAAGCAAATAATTTGTGTGTCGCAATTGGGGGTGGGGTTGGTGTTTGATTTTGACAGGGTTTTCAAATTAAGGAAGTTTGGTGGCAAAATATTTTCCAGGCTTAAATAAGAACAACAAAATGCTGAGGTCAGTTCTGGGCAGGCTTAGCTACAGGAGCTAGAAGGAGCAGTTGGGCTTAGACCAATTTTAAATTGCCTGTGTAACTTAGTCCTAAAGTTATGGGGTTACACACAATTAAACAATTGACTTCCCATATGTGCAATGGAAGAGTCTGCTCAGTTTTCAGAACTGTAATCGCCTTAGGGATTAGGGAGTCCTGCTAAACACATTTACAGCATATCCCAGAAGCAGTGTTGGAGAAGGCAATCCAGTGGAAAGGCCTGTTTTCTGTTTCTTGAAACTGTCCCAAATGTTTCAGGTTGGCCAGAGACTTTGAACACAAAGTAATGATGCATTTTCTTGGGATACACTGACCTTAAAAAGGTCTTGGACATGTTTATTTGGAAACACTAAAATCGAACAAAAGCCTGGCATGGTTTGTGCACGCAATCATGTAAGTGGATACCGTAGCATCCTGGTTAGAGCCGTGCAAACAATTCACGATGAATAATTTATTTAGCTAATTTAGTCTAATTTTCTGAGTGCTGATTGTCCACAAGCAAAATATGTTTTGTTTCCCCACCACCACAAATTCTTTTTACTAGCAATTGTTTGACCAGTATTCTTGACAAATAGATCATTGTGGATTGTGTATGAAATGCTCACAGTGTTAATATATTTCAGTTTGGTTTATTATCTGATTTATACTAGATAAAGTGTGTCACGGGTTGGAAGTCCATGGAGGAATGTGAGTTCTGTCACGTAGGCAATGGCTACCTGCATTAGCATTTTTAATGTCTCTGGTCGTCCGTCTGGGGCAAATCCACAAACTGTCTTTCCATTTCCTGAAGTTTGGTCACGTGTCACAGTCTTGATTTGAGTTTTACAGTTCTTAATTGTAACATTACATACATGTTGCACATTTTGCTTTACATATTTACTAGGCTTGTAGTTTACATGTAGGCCAGTATCACACGTGTGTGATCCTATTTTTCTCTGTGACAAAGGGTATTTTTAGACGTTACGTGGTCAATGTCAACAACAGTCAATTCCCTGTGGTGGCTTGGACCACATAACGTCTGTTGGGGGGAACGAATGTTCCCCCCCAGATATTACCACGGCGGGGAATCACATTCACCATGCGAGCGGCTGGAGCGGCGGGACCGGAGGCCGTCACGTGGTGAAGGCGATTCCCCACCGTGGTGACCCCCGCCGTCACGTCTGGACGGTGGCCATGGCCCGGAATCCCTGCAGGGATTCTGGCCCATGGCCATAGCGGGCGAGCGCTGTGGTGGCATTGGCCACAGCCGCTGCCCGTCTCCCCAGAGGGCGGGCGGCAGGGAGCGTGGAGGGGGTGGGGCCATGCAGCCGCACGTTGCGCCCCGCAGCCCCGCCCCCTCCCCAATTCCCCACAGGGATCCCCCGGCATGTCTGTTAGGGCGTGACGGGTCATCCCAGCGGGGGATGAATTCATTGATTTCATGACGGGGCCAATCGGCCCCGTCACGTCTGAAAACACCCAAAGTGATAGCAGCATTTAGGTAGAAATTAGCTACAGGAGTTTAGAAGGCCTAGGGGACTTTAAAAGGACAATTTAAAATTGTCTCCTAACAATATAGTTATCGGGTATTTTCAGACGTGACGGGCCAATTGGCCCCGGCATGGAATCACCCCTTTGATTCCCCGCTGGGGCCACCGCGTAACGGGCCAACAGACGCGGTGTCTGATCCCGGCAGAGAATCGGGGGGGGGGGACTGTGCAGCGCAACGTGCAGCCGCACAGCCCCGCCCCCCCCACGCTGCCCCGGCCGCCCGCCCGCATTGACCACGACCCGGAATCCCGCCGTGGATTCCAGGCCGTGGTCTGGGGACAGATGTTATGGTCCCCTTCATCATGGGGGGAATCACATTCACCACGCAAATGGCGCCAGTCCCGTCAGGACCGCTATTCGCATGGTGAATGTGATTCCCCCCCGTGATTCACAAGGGTGAACGTCTGGGGGGTAACTTCCGTTCCCCCCAACAGATGTTCCGTGATTGCGATCACCATGTGGGGATTCACTGTGGTTGACCGTGATCACGTAATGTCTGAAAATACCCATCATCCTCTTAAATATTGTTGGCGCCACCTTTTATTTATTCATTTATTTAGTCGCACATTGGGTGAAGCTTTTAGTGACTGCTGCTAAGTGGAATTGCTCTCAGTGGGGTTTTATTGGGATTACACTTTGCTGACCAGCTGCACTGTACTGCACAGAACCTGTAATACCTAAGGGCTTGTGGTTGACTCTGTCTGTGTCTGAAATAGCTTTCTGAACATGACTAATAACTCTTCTTGAGAGCTTGAACTGATCAAAATTCCCTTTCCATGCATTCTGAACCAGGCTGTTAGTCAAAATGATGACAGGGATCATTTGTACCAATGCCATATCCACTCCAGACTGTGGTGGGCCTCCCTAAGGTCAATGGGGTGGGAACTCCAGGGTGGGGTCGGAGCTTACTCATGAAGACTATGCTGCCTCAGCTCCCAGCATTGCCATCTCCTCCCCAACCCTCCAAGTAGCAACAACCTCACCAGGAAGGAAGTGTTATGAGTGGGGAGGGGAAGGGGGCAGCACTCCACTCAACTTCCTTCTTTCTGGGGCCATTTGCAAGTGGCCTGAGCACTGCTAGGAAACTTTCAGAGTGTGGCAGAGCCAGAGTTTGTTGATCCCACTTCTTCTCCTGCTCACTCTGAACATTTCCTAGCAGTATTTACGCTGCTTGCAATGGGATCTGGGAGCCCTCACTCCATGGCAGCTACACCCCTGATTTGTACATTTGCCAACTGTCACCCTTGTTTTATGTCAAAAACATGGTCCTGATACTTCCTATCTTTTCCATCCATATTTTCTGGACATTCTTGTCTAGAGGCACACCCATGTCAATGCTGACAGCACATTTGTTCTTCCTGTCCATGTGCCCAAAATCTGGATGGCTGCGATCAACAATGCATGCAGTCAATAAGACAGCTGTATCCCAATTAGAACAGAAAGGAGGTACGTACCCTCAAAACAGGATAACCCATCCCATTTCTGATACCCGATTCAACCTGATAATGATTGGGTGCCATGTGGTACCCAATTACAACACGATCAGGTACATGATGTCCCAAAATGTTGACTCACTTACAAAGTCCTTCACAACCTCGCTCCCCCTACCTCTCTGTCCTGATCTCTCTCTAAACCCCTGTTCGAGCACTCCGTTCCTTTTCTATCCCCTCCCTCATTCTCCCATGCCTCCCCTGCTCCCCCAATCGCCTTCATCCCTTCTCCCTCGCTGCCCCGCATGCCTGGAACTCCCTCCCTGCCCTCGTCCGCCTTGCCCCCACCCTCCGCACCTTCAAGTCACTCCTCAAATCCCACCTCTTCTGCTCCGCCCTTCCTAACCCCTGCTAATCATCCCCACCCAGGATTATCCCCCACCTGTTATCTGTAAACTCCCAATTTACTGTAACCAAGCTAAGAGAGTGTACCCGAGTTCTCGCATCCTCATGAATGTTGCATCCCTTGTCTCTCCCTCTGTTCCCCCTTCCCTGTCTCCCCTCCCCCTGTCTTTAGATTGTAAGCTCTCAGGCAGGGACCGTGTCTAACTTGTTTTTTGTAAAGCACCAGGTACATTGCTGGTGCTATAATAATAATAATAATAATAATAATAATAATAATAATAATATAGGTGCCCCAAGCTGTTTCAGGAGGGGTGGGATATAAATAATTAATAATAATAATAATAATAATAATAATAATAAAAAACATCAACAACTTCTGATCCCTGAATGTCAACTTTCATATCTGTTTTTTCAGACATTTTTGTTGATAGACTGCCTCCTGACATCTATTTTTCATGTTTCTGTGAAGTTCTGTCAGTTTTTAGGCAACTTCCAGTCCCAGAAAACTACTTCCAGTTGCATTTTTAGTGGGGTTTTTTCCTTTCAATTTTCTTCTTAGAACACTTATTTATGGGTTTTCCATCCCAGAAAATGAATATTCCTATCTCAGAAATTCAACTTTTGGCCCCAGGAAACTACCTTCAGTCACTTTTTAAAAAAAATTGTCATGCCAATTTTTCAGTTTACCAACTTGATATACTGGTTACCAATTGGGAATCTGTACATTGAAAAATTGGTACTGGAAGTGCCCAATTTGGGGGTATTTGGGTTCCCAATCAGTGCCTGGGAAACCTGTTGGGTGCCTAAAGAGGCAGCTGAAAAAGCAGGAATTTCCTGTAGGTAGTAAAGTTAGTACCTGTTTCAGGTTTAATTCCAATATACCTGTTGCTGGCATTCTCAAGAACAGACTGATACTTATGTAAAACAATTCCCTTCTCAAGCAATCCTCTGTCTATGGCAAAATTCTGAAATATCAGTATTGCAACATCATTGCAGTGTTGCAAATATGTGGTGCATTTAGGTGCAGAACAACCTTCAGCAAGCTGGTGTCAACTCCACGGTGGTCCAATACAAGAGCCTAGTTGTCATTCCTGGGATGGTCTTGTACCAGGGCTCCACCGAGTCACTTTATGAGCACCTAAGAGAAAAGCAGGATTCAATAGACATACTCATGGAAAATAGGTCCCTCAATGACTATTATCCAAGATGGTCAGGGAATGCAACTTCTGATCTCCAGATGCTGAGAGCGAAGGACAGGGGATTCACTCCCTGTAATAACTTATATGCTCTCCATTTCCACATTTCCTGTGAGTCATCCTCTGTTGGAGACAAGATACTAAATTAGAAGAACCATTAGTCTGGCTGTTCATTTGTTGTTATAATTCCCAAAATGTATAGGTGCTCTGAAAGACAATGACTATAATTTCCTCCCTCTGTTTCTGTTCTTATAAGTAGGGATGTCTAGGGATTAAAAACTTTCTCCCCTTCCATAATCTCTCTCCATTAAAACTTGTGGGGACAGGGCCAGCCTTAGGATTTGTGGGACCCAGGGCAAAGATAAAATGCAAGGCCCCTGATGGCCCCTCCCCCTTGGGGCAATCTCTGAGATGCCCCGAAGGTGGTCAAATTTGGGGCCCCACTGAGAGGTAGTGGTCCCCCTACAACCTGTCCTGGTGAAAATAGAGGCCACTATGGGGCCCTCAGAAAGAGCAGGGCCCAGGGTGGTCGCCCGAGGTCAACCTGTGGTAAAGACTGTCCTGCGTGGGGAAGTGGCTTGAGGGCCATTGCCTCCTGTTCTTTCCTCAATGGAAATGGAGATACATTGTTCTCCCTCTGAATTATGGCAACCTTCATTTATTTGTAAAATGTTTTTATGTCTGTCATTAACCTTCTTTTCTCTTAACCATCCCTAGTCCCTTCAGTCTCTTCTCATAATTCTTGCATTCTAAAACTTTTGTCATCTTTGTTGCTCCCCTCTGAATCCTTTCAAGTTTACCTACAACATGCTTTGTCTCACCAGGGATGCAGCAAGCAGCCATAATGTACTACTGTTAATTGGGCCCATGGCTTGGATGCGACTGACTGAAAATGGTAATGCGGCTAATCGAATAGGCTGTTTCATAGGGTGCCACCATACGAGACATTAACCCACCTTAGGCATTGTTATACCACTGTGACTTCAGGCAATGTTAGCACGTGATGCAGTGAATCATATGGTTGACAGCCACCACATGAACAACCAGCCCCAGAGTGGGGGGGGGGGGAAATGGGGGGCAGGCATCTGGCTGCTATGCGATGTGTCCACTGGAAAAGGCTAGAGATGCTGTGCATAGTAACATTGCCCAAGGTGGGATAACACAAGTGGGTTAACAGGCCACCTCCCATGTGACTGGCCTCTGAAGCCCTGTCAAAATGCAGGGTCTGAGAATCAGGCCTGGAGAAATGTGGTCTTCCCACCTGCCTGACAGCTGATTGGGGAGTGGGGGTCTGGGAGGAGCATGCATGCTCCTTCTGGATCCTCTCCCCCTGATCAGCTGTTGGGTGGGTGGGAGGAGTATGTGCACTCCTCCCAGACTCCCCTTCCCCCGATCAGCTGCTGGGTGGGTGGGAGAAGTGTGCGCACTTCTCCGTCCCCTCAAGCAGCTGTCTAGCAGCAGCAGTCCCAATCCTGCAGTGCAACAAGAGTCCAGGCATCCATCCCCATATCATAAGTTCCTTGGACACCCCGGGGCATGGCAGGACTGGTGATGGCCATGGTGGAGCAGATTGTGTGGCCTGCTCTCCCAAATGGCCCATAGTGTGGCGGCAGCAATTACCCATGCTGGGTGGGCAGGAGATCGAGCCTGACCAGTCTCGTGTGGCTGCAACCATAGCTGCAAAGATAATTTGCATACCCGGTATAATGAACAAATATCTAAATTTGTTTTTGTTACCATTGCAAAATATCAGCAATGTACCTGGCACTTTACAAAGTAATGGAATAGACACGGTCCCTGCTCTAGGGCTTACAATCTGAGAGATGGGGGGGGAGGGGGGAGATAAAGAAAGGGGAACAGAGGGAGAGACCAGGAGTGTAACATTCATGAGGATGCAAGGTCCCAGATGAATACGCTTGGCTTGGTTACATCAAGAATGATGGCTGGTTGGTCCATGTGGTGAGGATATGAGTACACATGCCTCAGGTAACAGATTGTACTCGATGGAGGGTATCAGCAGGAGTTAGGTGAGGGGAATGAGGAGTCGGGGAGGGCAGAGTGGAAGGGGTGGGTCTTGAGGAGGGATTTGAAGGTATGAAGGGAGTGGGCCAGGTGGATGTGGGCAGGGAGGGTGTACCAGGCATGGGGGGCAGCAAGGGAGAAGGGACGAAGGTGGTTAGGGGAGATGGGGAGGCATGGGAGGGCGAGAGGGGACAGAGGAGGAGCAGATTTCACGGACTGGAGTACGGAGGTAGGGGGAGCAAGTTTGTGAAGAGTTTTATAGGTGAAATCTAGGAGCTTGTGCAGGATTCGTTCAGGAAGGGGACGTCAGTGAAGAGAGAAGAGGAGGGGCTGCACGTCGTCGAAGTGACGGGTGAGGTGGATGACCTTGGCAGCAGAATTTTGGATGGAGATAAGGGGAGAAAGGGGAGAGTGGGTTAGGCCAGTGAGAAGAAGGTTATAGTAATCGAGGCGAGAGATGACCAGGGCATGAACAAGGGTTTTGGCAGAGGGGACAGAGAAAAGGGTGAATCTTAGCAATGTTATGGAGGGAGAAATGACAGGATTTGTCAACAGAGTTGATGTAGGGTTTAAAAGAAAGGGGTGAGTCAAAGATGAAACCTAAGCTACGGGCTTGTGGGACAGGAGGGTTGGTGACCCATCGATGAGGATCGACAGCGAAGAGGGAGAGGAAGGCTGAGGGGGGAAGGTAAGGAATTCAGCTTTAGCCAGTTTGAGTTTGAGTTGACGTTAAGACATCCAGGTAGAGAGATGTCAGAGAGACAGCTGCTGAGCAAGCTTGAATATATGGAGAGAGATGGAGTAGAGAGATAGAGTTTAGTGTCATCAGTGTAGAGGTGATATTGGAAGCCACGGGAGGCAATGAGTTTGCTTAGGGACAGGGTGGGTAAAGATAGAGAAGAGGAGAGGGCCAAGGACAGAGCTTTGGGGAACACCAACCAAGAGAAGAAGGGAGGAGGAGGTTCATTTCTTTGGTCCTTTTGTAGTAAGAAGTTTTTACTTGATATCAGAATTCAAGCAAATTTCGCACTGTTTCCGAGTCAGCAGAAGTAATCATTCTACTCTGCTCAGCAATGGTCAGGCCTCAGCTGGAGTACTGTGTCCAGTTTTGGGCACCTCATTTTAAGGAGGAAATTGACAAATTGGGGCAGGATCAGAGTATGGTAGCAAAGATGATAAAGGGTCTGAAAAGCAAGGCTTATGAAGAAATATTGAAGGAACTGGGTATGGTTAGTTAGCCTAGTGAAAATAAAACTAAGGGCCTTTTTAAACGAGTGGGATTTCTCTCACAGTTTAAACCTGCGACTCTGGGAACCCGCTGTGGGAAGGGGGGTGCTTTAGATGTTCATCCATGAACCAGAAGTTGCCCAGGTGCCATTAGAAACAGCGGTGCCACGCAATTCCAGGGTGTTTTGAGACGTGGTATAGATAAGTCCTCGATAATCAATGTCTTATCTATGCTGCGTCTCAAAACACCCGGGAGTTGTACTGTTTCTAATGGCACCTGGGTGACTTCTGGTTTGCACAGAAGCGTCCAAAGGTTTAAATGGGGGGAGAAATACCGCTCATTTAAAAAGACCCTAAGGGGTGACTATCTGAAGCGCTGCCATCAAGAAGATGGTAAGGAACTGTTCTGCGTCGCTACAGAGAAATAATCGGCTCAAATTACAGGAACGTAGATTTCACTTAGATATCAGAAAGAATATCCATGTTGTACAGCACTACAAACTATGTGTACACAATGCTGGGTACTAAGCTAGGAGTTACTGCTCAGGAAAAGGATCTGGGGGTGGTTGTGGACAATACAATGAAATCCAGAGCATAGTGCGCAGCAGCAGTCAAAAAAGCAAACAGAATGTTAGGAATTATTCGGAAGGGGATAGAGAATAAAAATGAGGATGTCTTAATGCCTCTATACAAATCAATGGTGCGACCGCACCTCGAATATTGTGTGCAGTTCTGGTTGCTCCATGTCAAAAAAGACATAGTTGAACTAGAAAAGGTACAGAGAAGGGCAACAAAAATGATCAAGGGCATGGAAGGGCTCCCGTATGAGTAGAGGCTTGGTAGGTTGGGGCTGTTCAGCTTTGAGAAGAGACGACTGAGGGCGCTTTTAGACGATCCTGCTGACAAGCAGGATCGTTAAGTGCCGGCATATCCCCCCCGCCTTTCTCTCTACGCTGGGTCCGATGCTCAGAAGAGCATCACACCCGGCGTAGAGACTCAGTGCGCATGCGCACCCTTCTGCGCATGCGCACTCGGCAAAATATCCGGGAAGTGTGCCGAGAAGCCGGCACAGCGGCGATCCACGTCGGAGGGGGCAGAATCGCCTGCCCGGTCTGACGCCGGCTTAAATGTAAGTTGGCAATTTAAACGAGTGCAAAGAAACGCGGCTGATCAAAGGATCAGCCGCGTTTCTTGTCTCGTTTAAAAGCAGCCTGAGAGGAGATATGATAGAGGTCTATAAAATCATGGGATGGAACTAATAAACAAGGAGCAGTTATTTACCCTCTCAGCTAGTACTAGAACTAGGGGACATTCCATGAAACTCATGGGTGGCAAGTTTAAAACAAATAAAAGAAAATATTTTTTCACCCAGTGTATAATTGGGTTGCGAAATCTACTGCCAGAGGTTGTGCTAAGGACAAGTACTATAGCTGAGTTTAAAAGAGGTTTGGACAAGCTTCTGGAAGATAGATCCATTAGCAGCTATTAGCCAGACAGAATAAAGGAAACATGATGGGAGCTGGGGGAAAACAACAGGGAATGGATCCCCCATTGTGACCTGTTGGGTGCTTCTCCCAAGTCACCATGATTGGCCACTGTCAGAAACAGGATGCTGGGCTAGATGGACCATTGGTCTGACCCAGTATGGCACTTCTTATGTTCTTATGCTGTGTCTGTTGTGATCTTGCATCCAAGCAGAAGGCTGGATTAAATGACCCTTGAGATCGCTTCAACCTCTAAGGTCACTTTTACCTGAGACGCAAAAGAAGCCCCTCTGAAGCTGCGCCTTCAGGGAAAAGTCATGCGGAGGTGTTTACACGCCCCCTGCGCTGTGGGAAGTGATATGCTGCCCATTCTCAGCTGTAGTGGCGGCTGGAGACACGAAGTTTTGAAGAGGTGCGTTCTGAAAGTCTCACTTTTGCAGGCTTTCAGAATGCGCCCCTTCAAATCTCCGTGTCTCCCGCCACTGCTGCGACGGAGAACGGGCAGTACGCCACTTTCAGTAGCTCAGGGGTCATGTAAACACCCCCCGCGTAACTTTTCCCTGAAGGCGCAACTTCAGAGGTGCTTCTTTTGCGCCTCGTGTAAAAGTGGCCTAAGATTCTGTGATTGCAATTTAGCCCTTCATTTACTTTGGCAGCATGACATGAAATTCTTTTTTTATTATTATTTTTGACGATGAATGTGAGAATACTTCATTTTTGACCAATAACATTTATGTTCCAAAACCTTGCTAAACATTGCCGCCAAAGTGAATAAAGTTTAGTCTACTGAAGAAAACAAAATCTTGAAGAATATGAAAATTCTGAAATGAATATTGGCCACCACAAATGAAGCAGGAAGGCAACAGCTTTGAGTCTCCTTTGTTAAAATGTTTTGGACCATATCAAGTTTGCTAAATTTAGTAATCATTTAAGATATTTGTGTCAGCTCAAAATGATGATGAAAATTCTAAGTAGAATCAGAGGTGCATAACACAGAGGTGGACAAATGGCGACTCAGGAGCCGCATGGGTCTCTTGGACATCAGTTTTATGGCACTTGCCAGAAGGGGCTGCCCGAGGGCGTGTCCATGCAGCTCCTTCAGAAGCCAGAGAAGCTGAGCTGCAGTTTCTCCCTCCAGAGCTTCCTGGGGGCCACTGGAGCGTGTGTTGAGCGGGATGTGCCCATGCTCCGTGCCACCATTGATGCTGCCCAAACTTGCCAGATCCCCTGGGAGCCAGAGCTTTGATGTGAGGGGGAGGAAATTGGTGAGAGCCACACAGCCCTGCCCTTGGGATCAGGGGAAGCCACGACTGATGGAATGTATCTTGTGACTCTCAGTGATATGAAAACTTTGGGCTCGGGAACTTTGCCCACCCCGGCACAGATATTCCAAATACCCACCGACGCCTAAGAGGCCTTATCCTGAATAATGCTGAAGGTTTGTTGAAGGGGGCCAGGAGCTGACTGCCAGCAGTCAGTGGGGAGCTGATGGAGCTAAGTGCATTCCAGGGTGGGCCAAAAGCAACGAAGAAAATATGCTGTGTTTCCAAGTATCTCATTGTACTGAATTGTAGCACTATCTCTACAGTAAAATTAGTTAATGAACCTCAGCTGATTATACCCTAGTTTAGTTAATAGTTCACATTATTATTTAAATGTGAAGCCGTAAGTATGCCAGCCTATAATTGTTTTTACTATTTCTTTCTCTTATTATAGTGCATCTGCAGTATGTGGTTTAATTACGCTGTGTTCTGTACTCTATATGTAAATGAAGGGAAGTTTCTCTTTGTGCTCTTAAGATGACACACGCAGAAGTGGCACGGAACAATGATTTTATGGGTAAGGCATATGGCTGGGAGTCAGGTGACCAGGATTTTTCTCCCAGCTTTCTCCCATACTTGGTTAGTCACCCTTGAGAAGACCTCTTAGATCCAAAATCTGAAACGAGCGGTGTTAGAGTAAACCATACGGCTTACCATAACCCCTAGACCTGTTACTTTAAAGAGATTTAATCTGTGTGCAGAGCTATCAGGAGGGTGGTTAGTTTTTGTGCATGAGCAGTTATACTCATGGAAAATTCTGTGAGCCAGGCAAATCATGTGGCAGTGAAGTTTGCTCAATCTTGCTAGTTGAAGCCACTAGGTGGGGCTTCAGTGTGGGCAGAAGAAAGGGGCAGAAGGCTTGCAGGGCTTCAGAAACCATTTTGACTGAGAAGCTTAAGTGACTGAGAGCTGGTCCGCTGGATGCTGCTGACAACATTCCTAATTCCAGGCCCAATGTGACCTATACCAGCCGTGTGGCAATATGAAATTTATTTATATTGAAGTTATTCTTAAACTTCTTTGTATGAGTTGTAATTATAATCCAAAGAGGGAGGGAAAAGATTCAACTAAATATTGAGGGACAAATTCACTCCCTGTTATGCACCGTGCACACAGACACATGGTGCGAACCGTGCGTACCCTCAGCACGAGGCCTGTGGTGCCCACATGCAAACCATGTGGTTGCACGCGTGTGCATGTGTGTATGCGGCTCCATGCATTGGGCATGGGATTGGCCCAACTGTCTGGGCATAATTTGTTCTTATACCAGAGGTTTGTTGTAAAGAATTAAGAGATTCAGATCTTTGTTCTGGGGAACAACAGTGCTGCATCTGCTAAGACCGCAGGCCTCTTTGTGCTGCATTATGGAGGAACTACAGTTGGCATCAGGTGGCATTTCTGAGGTCACTAAACTTCTACTTAGAAAAACAGTACACTTGTATTTTTTTTACTAAAGAAATTGTTAATTTCATTGTTGGAATTTTTTTGTATGTCAAAGCTTGCCTTTGGTCAGATCTTTGATCGGAGTCTAACTGAACCTAGAGTACTGAAATTATAGCCCCCTCCCAGGGTTACATTGCACTTGGTCAACCATAAATGTTAATTAACAAAACCAGTTTTAAAATCCTTTTTAGTTAATATGGCTCAACCCCACTCCCTGAGCCAGCTTAAAACCCTCTGAAATTGGGACAGTTTAAATCCGTTCCATACATTTCGTTAAACCAGTGCAAAGGCTGCATGTGGACCAGTCGGTATTCTGCCTTTCCCAACATTGCTGTTTATCCATGTGTCCTTCATGTTAGATCAGTGTAGGTTCTTTCTGTGTGTAGTATATTTCCCCTTCTTGAAATTAAATACAGCTAATCTAAAGAGAATGGAGATGCTTGGAGATGCTTGGAGGTAGATTGAGGTAAGAGGCAGACAGGCTGAGGGGCAATCTGCATTTTAACTACTTCACAGCGAACCCATCAAGGGGGAAATTATGCTTTTTAGACTAGTGTTTTAACTCCCTGTCATGTGAATTAAATTCTTCATTGATTAAGCCCCATGCATTGTAATGTAGTGCCTGATAGAATGCCACTCATTTTTCTATCCTACTGATTACACCAAAAGTCTGTTCAGTCCTGGTTGGAATTTCCTTCCCCGCTTGCCACCCAGCTTTAAAGATAACAGTAAGAAGTATAAAGGGAACGTCAGACCCTGTTTTCTTTTTTTATTATTATTGTTATTTTGCTACAGATGCTACTGCTGCTTGTAATTGATAACTCTGAGTGCTTTCTCACAAGACAAAATGTGTACCATTTGCCTCCGAGAAAAGCTCCAGGAGGCAAATGCTGCACAGCTTAACTTTTGTCATGTGGGGGAAAAAAGCCACGTGGCTTTGGCCCCGATCATGCAGAAGATGCAGAGCTCAATCTTCCAGCTCTGCATGATCGGAGGCAAAGCCACGTGACTTTGTTTTCTAGGAATGGACGAACGCGGTTAGGAATTTTGGAGTTCGGTTGACCGAACCGAATGTGCAAACCGAACTCGAATTTGAACGTTCGGTTAGGATGCGTTCGGTGAGTTCGGAATTGAATTTCCATTGGTTTCAATGGAAAACACATTATCGGCTGTAACGTTTTTATTTTTTATGCTATTGGGGTGCCTATACCTCAAATAGAAAGCATTAAGTGTACCAAATTTCTAAACAATTGGATAAAGGCACCCAATTTTGGAAGCAGGTGAATTATTGTATTTTGCAATATTCTACATATACATTCTTAGCTGTAACTTCTTTGCCTCAAATCTAATGTAGGTGAAACTTGTCAGATTTATACCCCTTCCCATATTTACTATCTTTGCCAAATTTCAGAAGGATTGGAAAAAAGGTCTTGGTGGTATAAGCAATTAACATATAAATGTATGTCTGACTATAACATCTTTGTAGTCCAACCAGTGTACATGAAATTTGGCAGGACTATATATTTCACTTTCATGATCATCTCTGCCAAATATCAGAAAGATATTATAAAGGGTCCCAATTTTATATGCCTGTACAACATATGTAGAGAAGGGGCCTATGCCTGGGATTCTCTTATGTCACTGTGGTATAAGATCGGTTTGTGATGCGAATTGGCCAACAGAAATGTCAACCAAATATCCTCATTCTGTGCTGGGACCATCCCAACATATCTCCCCCACTTGTTTCTGGGAAGTCAGAAGCATCTGTTTAGGAAAGAGTCAATAGAGATTCTCTTATGTCCTCTGTCTCAGTGCTGCAGGATGTGATTGTGATGATAGTTGGCCAGCCTGGATGTGTTTAAACTATGTCTCCTGACTGCTGGGATGCTATCTCAGAAGTCCCAGTTATGTTGCTTATGCCCGCCACAGGGCCGCCCCCTATGCCCACCTCGAAGCCACTACCAATTGGTCCTGTAAAGCTAGAAGCTTGCAGTAATGTGTTTGGCCATTGAATGTGTCTGTCAGTCTTTGGGGTTGCTCCACATCCTTCCTCCTACAGTCTCTCTCCCCCTGCCATACAGGGTGCCTGCCTCTGACCGGCACTGAATATGCTGATATTCATCTGAATAATGATCTTCACAGGGACAACATCAATTGTTTATATAATTGGGGACCTTTATCAAAAACTCCTGTACATTTGCTAAAATGGCAGGAAAGGTATTTGATACATTTTTGCTAAATAATATCCTGTAAACAGAATGGAATATCAAAATCTTAAAGCTGGAAATGTATTTTCAGGTTAATGTTTTATACCCTTGAGACCCTTTAGCCACTCTTTCTGAAAATTGGCAGAACTATTAAGCATATGGAGGGATGTAATATGCACAAGTTTCATGAACATTGGATGCAAGATAAAGAAGTTGTAGCCATGAATGTGTATGGAGCTTTTCCTAAAATCACAACATTCAATTGCTTCTGAAATTGGTTCCCTTTATCTAATCATTCCAAAGTTTGGTACAAATAGTGCCCTCCATCAGGGGTACAATCTCCCCACCTTTCATCAAAATTGAATAAGAAATAAAAATGTTATAGCCGGAAATATGAGGTTCAGTTTTTTCCCTTTATTTCAAAAACCAAATGTCATTTTCAGTTCCCGATTGCACCAAACTAAAGACCGAACCGAGCCCGACTGAAACAAATACCAAATCTGAACTGAAATTTTGACCTGAACCACCGAACGACCTAACATCCATACCTGGTTCTGTTTGCACATCCTTATTGTTTTCCCATGTGACAAAAGCCGTACAGCATTTGCCTCCCCGAGTTTTTCCCAGAGGCAAACAGTGCATGCTTCATCTCATGAAAAAGCAGTCTCTGTTCAGATCTGCTGCTTTCCTTCTTAAGACAATTTTGTGGCTGGAATTGCCTGACCCATTATGGAACACTTAGTCTACCAGTTACATTCCACAAACAGAGCGGTGAGATAGTTCAAATAGCTATCATCCTAACAGAGAGCCCAGTTGGGAAGGCTTTTTAGAAAGTCTGATGCAAAGGGTATAAAAAGTCAGACATGAAGGCTGCCTGCCCCCAGAGGTGCACGCCCAAATTTGCCTGCTTGCAGTCCTGCCTGGGTCTGCTTTAGATGGACCCGGCGGTTTCCCTGGCCTGTGGTCCCCCTGCACAATAGCATTGACGACAATCATCCAACGTGCTAGGCTGGTGCTGCAACTCTGTGGTGTTTCCTGTGGCAATGGCCGGCCAGGAGGGAGCTGCAGCATGGGTCCATCCCTATGACAGACAGCAGCTCCACTCCAGGCCGGTGCCCCTGGTTTGGCTGGCCCACTCCACTGGCGGCGCTCCAGGATAGGGTTGAAATTCTAATTCTGAAATTTTTTTAATTCCGCCAAAAATGGTCATTTTTTTTCCAATTTCTTTCTTTCTTTTTTTTTTGTGCAAAAAGAAAAATAACTTTTCATTTCATCTAGAGGACTGAAATTTTGTTTCCAAAATGTTTTCATTTCCGCAAAAATTGGCCATTCCGTTTCCGCAATTTTTTTTCACAAAAAGGAAAATAGCTTTTCATTTCAGCTCTACTCCAGGATGTTCCAGAGTGCCACTGGCATTGCTGCCTTGGAGCAGGGACAGCCTGAATGTCTGGCATTCCCATCTTTAGATGGACCATCCAGCCTAGGGGTGAAGCGGACATTCATGGGTACTCTCCATCTAAAGGATCCTGTGGCTGACATGTTGTTTTCCTTCCCACTGCATCCAGCAATCCCAATTTTTCTGTTTTTATCCAAGAGAATTATATTCAAAAACTGCAGGAAACATGGCTAACATCACTCTATGCTGCACGCTGTTGTACTTACGGAAAGAAGTGTTTGATGTTCAGGTGCTTGTGGAAGGAAAGAATCCATGGGAAAAAATTAGAACTTAAATGAATATTTGCCCAAACAAATATTTTTGTTGAATTCACCCTATTCTTTTTGCTTCAAGGAAAAAGGATAATTATTACTATTTGAATCTGTTTAATCCAATATCAGTTTGGGATATTTTTTTTCAAATTCTTTTGTAATCTTAACATATCCTGTCAGGGTTTGTCATTTTTGAGTCAGTTTATTTTGTTGTGTCAGTTATATTGTTTCAATTATTACACTAAAAGTGTCAAAACAAAGGAATAAAAATACTGAAATTACGAAAACCACTAAACCAACATACCATGGGGGTGGTGTGGTGGGGGGCTGGGGGCGGATTGAAATGAAAAATCTGAATAAACAAATAAATAATTGTTTGGGGGTATGAATATTAGTCGGATATCTGAAAGGAGATCTGATAATGTGAATAATACTTGTGAATAAAACATTTACTGTTCATTTCATCCTTAGCAAAAATCATTGTGTCTGTTACCCAATAAGAAAGAAGTGATGTTAGTCTGTGGGACCAGGGTTCTGGGTGAGGAGGTTTCCCCTGTTATCAGGGGTATTTGTCCTCATTTGCCTCCATCTGTGCGGAACCTGGGAATGCTCCTGGATCCATAGCTACACCTGGATTCCCAGGTGTTGGCTGCAGCCAGGGGCGCCTTTCGCCATTTACATCTGGTAAAGAGGCTCCATCCATAAGTCTCGGTCTCCGATCGTGCCACTATTATCCATGCATATGTCACCTTGAAGCTAGACTGTTGCAATGTACTCTACATGGGGCTGCCCTTGGCGATTGTTCGGAAGCTGCAGCTAGTGCAGGATGCGACGGTCCACCTCCTAACTGGGCCCGACCAGAGGGAGCACATAACACCTGTGCTGCACTGGCTGCCTATTGTCTTCTGAGCCCAAGGTACTATAAAGCCCTCCAAAGCCTTTTCCCTGCTTATTTGAGTGGTTGCCTCACCTTCTAGACCCCTGAGTGGTCCCTGTGAGGGGCATAGTATCCATTGAGTGAATCCTGCTTAAAGCCGGGGACTTCTAGGTCCCAGGGGCCGCTGCCTGTAAACAAACTCTTCCCCGTGTGAGTGAACAGAAGGTTGTTGCCTTGTAAAGAAGGTTCTTCGAGATGGTTCCTAGCATTCTCATAACTGGGTTGTGCATGCTCACCATATTCAAATAATAGACCACGTGATGGTCTCAAGCTCCTCTAGAATAAAAAGAGCTCTCCCCCTCAGAATGACAGTTCCTTCCAACCCTTTCTAGGAATATAAGAAAATTCAAAGTGGGGCTGGAAGGGTGGGTGTTGTAAGAATGTTAGATGACAGTTGAAGAACCTTGTTTACAAGGCATCAACCTTCTGTTCTTTGAGTGGCTCCTCACGGGTCCTTTTTACATGGCTCCACTGGGTGGAGGGGGGGGTCTGTGGGTGTGCTGGTGCATGGGCAGGGCATGCACATGGCTGCACATGCATCCCCACTCACCCCCCACTCATCCACACATAGGGCTCCCCAACCCATGAACATGCAGATTTCTGCGTGTTTATGGGTGGGAGAGACCCGTGTAAAAAGGGCCACATTCTTGCAACTGTCTNATGGGCAGGGCATGCACATGGCTGCACATGCATCATCACTCACCCCCCACTCATCCACACCCATGGATCAACCACTGTTTCCCCCAGTTTCTCCGTGCGTGGGGACGAGGGGTGTGTGTGAGTGGGGATGTGTGTTAGGTAGCGCATGCACCCCTACTCACCACAGGCACCGCGTTGTTCACATAGGGCTCCCCAACCCATGAACATGCAGATTTCTGCGTGTTTATGGGTGGGAGAGACCCGTGTAAAAAGGGCCACATTCTTGCAACTGTCTTACTTATACTATCTTAGGTTGGAATTTAGGATGTAATGCAATATCTATTCTAACTTGGAAAATCTGCAAATATGGTTCTGAGATTATTATGACTGCTGTTTCACTAACTCTTCTTAATGAAGTTATTGCTAACAGGAATACTGTCTTTAAACCCCCACCCCATAACTCATTCATTTGTGCCCCCCCATATAATCAATTCATACTGCCCTGGGGGTGCAAATGAACTAGTTGGGTGGGGGGCAGAAATGGTTATGTGTGGGGGGCAGCGTGAATTGATTATGGGGCCACAACTGCACTGGTTATATATATAAGAGACATATATATATATATATGACTGACTGAATTTTGGGTGTCTTAAGTGTTTGATAGCAGTGCCCACAGGCCTGCTGAACCAGGCGGCACCCCTAGGGTCACCGGTGGGACACAATGAGGGGGGCCCATCTTGGTTTCTTGGCCAGGGGCCCATTCCACCCTAACTACTCCCCTGGTCCATGTGGTCATCTGGGGGTGCCCTCTTGGACATCCCATGTTATCGGTGGGCCTTCTCGATGACTGCACCTTCACTCTGGAATTCCCTTCCAGTGGAGGTTTTCCTCAGCCCTAACCTTCTCGCCTTCCGGCAGAACTGTAACACCTGTCTCTTCCACCAGGCATTTGGCAGGGGAAGAAGGAAGGGGGAATGGGTTAGATGGGTTAGGGGGTGAGAATGTTCTTTATTTTTTTCTTTTAAGATGAGGTTTTATAATTTTTATAAAATTTTAATAAAATTTATTTATGTTGTTATTGTAATAATTTTATGGGTTTTTTTGTTAAAAAAATAAGCTGCTCCAAGTCGCCTAGGTGAGAGGGGTTGGGTAATAAATAAAAAATAAATAAAAACTTGAATTGGATTAAAATCGGTATCATATTTAGTATAATCGTATTTGAGTCATATTGGAATAGGATCGTATTTTTTCTCCATTTACATCAATTTACATACAGCATTATGACCTCAGAATGGGGTGCAGTTGAGAATGATGAGTAAACAAACCTTAAAGGGTCATCACTTTCGCTACCACATCTATTCTGCATTTGTTCAGTCTATAGTTCTGACTTTTTACATGCCTGAAGGAAAGCTCTGTATCTAAAGAAAGATATCATCAAAACTGCTTTGTCTCCATCTCTCACATTTGGGATCGAAATGACGACCATGCTCACTCTAGACTAGCTTTTTAAAAAAAATAAAATTAAAAACCATAGGCATTTATTTCCAACAAAGGATGGATATAATGGAGGCATTTGGAGAAAATGGTGCCCTTTAATTGTTATAGTGAGTTTTGAAGTCGCAAGCCTCAAAGGGCAAAGAGTGACACTTTGATCTTAAAAAGCTAGTATAAAAAGAAGAGCTTTGCTCTGTTCAAATATTTTCAGGCAATTGCAAGTAATCCGAATTGAGTCTCCTGACTGCAGGACTTTACATAAGTAATTGGCATTTGAAGAGCCTCTGAATAAACATGAACTCAGGCATCCTAAGTGTTGTTGGGAAGCTGATCAATTGAAATAAACTTTGTTTAATCAGTAGAGTATAGGATTGTTTGAAATAAGGTACAATTCCAATAGGAGAATTGATTAATAGTGGGGAAGAAGAGAGAGACAGTTTGTGCCTGGTGGATTATATTACATAATCCATTCATCTGCTATTGTTTCTTCTTGCAGAGCTGGGTACGTATTTGGTGGCCCTAGACAATATATTAGTATGCTGTGTCCACCTCCTGTCTGCAGAGATGGGTCATGGCTCAGATTATAATAATAATCATTATTATTATTATTATTATTATTATTATTAGTATTATTATTATTATTAGTATTAGTATTATTATTATTAATAATAATAATAATAATAATAATAATAATAATAATTATTATTATTATTATTATTATTATT
>QEPC01014205.1:229140-262385 GCA_003113815.1 Sphenodon punctatus
CTAATCTATCTATCTATCTATCTATCTATGGGATGGGGGGGACACAAAGAACACAGAGAGGGGGTACAAAACTGAAATGAAACCTAAATCAATCTAATGCTACTCAAAATGAATAAAAAAACAGGGGAGAGGGAAAGGATTCAATGGGGGGGGGGGAATATTGAACACAGGGAGGGATAAAAACAAAAAATAACACCTAAATCTATCTAATATAATGTAAATAAATGATAATATGGAGGTAAATGGGTTGGATGGGTGAAATAGGAGGAGGATGGCAATGGATCTGGAATAGGAAGGAACAAAAACTGCTGGGAGAGGGACCTTTCTAAAACGCCTGCTGTCAGGAACAGTGACTATCTCAGAAGGTGTTAGGAAGGGGGGAGGCCTATGAGTCTTGATTCTTGCTGCGCCCGCCTCACCGCAAGCGCCATTGGCTCCATGCAGCCTAACCCATGGCCAATCGCAGACTGCGAAGCCAGTGGTCTGAGGTGAAAAGGGATAGTGATTGGGCAGGCTGGCTGCTACTCCAAGCCTCTCCACTCCTGTTGCCTGGAAGTCTGCCCCTCAGCTGACTCCCCCTCCCTGTCACGTTTTGCCTTCCTGTGACATGTTTTTGCAACCCAAACTCAACTGAATGCGATCTGAACTGAGCAAACTGTTTCGTCGTTTCAGTGTTTGGAATAGAGTTCGGTTCGGTCAGTTCGTGTTCGGGTTCAGTCATCCGAACAGGCCGAGTTCGGGCCGAACTCTGAACTTCCGAACTGCGTTGGCCCATCCCTATCCAGGAATTTTACCCCCAGCATGGCACCGCAGTTCATAGCAGGCAAGGGGTTGGAGGTGGGGTCTCGGGGTCTCTCTGTACTCTTCTGTGGAGCTGCCCAGTCAATTGCTTAGCTGAAGGCGTGATGGGGACATTGCCCCCATCCAATTACAGCGGAGAAGAGCCGCAGGAGGGGTTGTATCCATGTGTCCCATCTTCCCTCCTCCCCTAGAGCCCAGCTCAGCTGAGTGGAACTGAGGAAAATGGCCACCAGAGCTGCAACCAGGTGAATCTTCAGATTGTCCCTTCTCTTCTCCCCCCTGGTTTGGGCTCCCTCTTACCTCTCCACCCCACCCCACCCCGGTTTGAACTCACCCCTCTTCCTCTTTCTTCCCCCCTTCTCCTGTCTCGGCTTCTCCCTTTCTCCCTTCCCCAGGTTTGGCCTCCTTCTGCTGGTGGTGGGTGTGCTCAACATGACTCTATCCCCTATGCTGCTCTCAGTTCCTTCCTCCTCACCTTTACAAAGTGTCTGAAGACTTTCTTTTTTCTCCTCCCTGCAAGTGATCTGATGCTTGAAAAACCTTTTCGCTGAACTTTGAATGATTATTAAAATGGTCGGGATATCTTCTAGAGTCACTTAGTGTAGTGGGAAAAGAATGCAGGCACAACTGAAGTTATTTCGAAGAATTTATATTTAAATCTTCCCGCTGCAGTGTGAAAACTTAAATAGTTGCTTGCACGCAGCTTTGCGTGGTTCTGTGGTGTTTTCCGAAATGGGAAAATTGCTGCTCTTTTTTGTTGTAATAACCTTGTTGAATTTTGTCCCCTCTCCCTGAGTTATCCGGTGCTTAAGGAAACTTTTTGCTGAACTTTGAATGTTTATATTTTGGGGGATAATTTCTGGGCTCACTGAATGCAGTGGAAAAATTACAATCAAAGCTGAAAGGTTTTTCTATAGGATTTTTTTGTTGATTTATGTTCAATCTTTCTGTTGCAGAGAGAAAACATCAAAAATACTGGCTTTTTGTGTGACCTTGCATAGTGTTTCTGAAAGGAGGAGATAGTGCTGCTCTTTTTGTTGTTGTTGTGGTAGCCCCCCTGTTGATCTAATATTACTGGGAATCTTGGGATTTTCTGGATTTTTTTGCAGTGTTTTTCTTGTTGCTTGGTCTTGAAGCTGAAGGACACTGAAAGTGAAATGTAGGCACTTAATAATGATTCTGGACATGTTGAAATGGATGACATAGAATTGCTTTGGAAACAATGGAGGCAATAATAATGGAACAGGCAAATTATAATTAGGGGCGGGTGTCTGGAACAAATCGCTGATTTAGATCCATTACAGATTTGGATCTGCAATTTCAAGATTTAATTACAGATTCAGATTACAGATCCATATTTAAATCAATAATAAAAAAGTAATTTAAAAAATCATTGTACGTGTGCATAATGTCTGCAGGACTGTTCCACGCATCCATGCCCTCCTTCAAAATGGTGGCAGCAGCTTCACCACCATTTTGGAAAAGGGCAGCCAATCTATGCATGTGTAAAATGGCCACTGCACATGTGCAGACTAGCTGCCCTTTTCCAAAATGGCGGTGATGCTGCCACTGCCATTTTGAAAATGCCGCACATGAGCAGAATGGTCTGGTGGCCGTTTTGTACACGCACAATTATTTTTTAAATTTATTTTTTATTTTTTTATAGATTTAAAACTGAGCTGCAATGGGCATGTTGCCACTGTTGCAGTTTGGTACAGATTAATTCATAACAGACCATTATGACCAATTACGGATTAATCTGAATCCGTATTACCTATTGCTAATGACAATGGGCTTTAATGGCTGAAAAACAAAACAATGGAGCTGCATCTTTGAGGAGGAGGGTGTGGACTGATGAGGAAGGAACTAGGGAGTGTGAGTGGAATGACTGGAATGACAGGGAGGAGGCTACAGGGATCGAGTGCAATAGCATGGGACTGGGTGGAATGATAGGAATGCTGCTCATGGTCTCCTTGTCAATCCTCCCAATCACTTATCATTTCATCGAGAACCCAGAATGTGCTTTCCATGACATTTTGGCCCCATCTCCTGGTGGCCTCAGCGGGTTCTTTCAGACGTTACGAGATCACAGTGAACCACGGTGAATACTCACCTGTGGTCACTGTGCCTCGAACGTCTGTTTGGCGGCTGCCAGATGTTCTCCACGGTCAATACCCACACGGGGTCATTTTCAACCATGCTTCCCGGGCTAGCCATGGGACTTTCCCGGGAAGCGTGGTGAAAGTGATCCCCGGCGGGGACCAAAAAAAAATCACGTCTTGTCGGGCGACATGGCCCCGGATCACCGGCGGGATGCCGGGCCATGGCGAATTCAGCCAGATGCTGTGGCCACATTGACTCTGCCGCCCGCCTGTCTCCTCAGAGGGCAGGCGGCGGGGAGCATGGAGGGGGCGGGGCCATGCAGCTGCACGTTACACCGCATGGCCCCACCCCCTCCCAGATTCCCCGCTGGGATCCCCTGGCACATCTGATACGGCGTGACGGGGTCATCCCGACGGGGGATGATTTGGTTGTTTTCGGTACGGGGCCAAGTGGCCCCGTAACGTCTGAAAACACCCACCCTCTGCCCCACCAACCTAAAAGTCCACCAGCCACCACTGATCCTTCTTGTTCCATCTTCTGTGACAGTGGAGAAAAAAGCGTCGTCTTTTTTGTGACATCCTTTTAGAAATTTAAAAACGGCTATCATGCCCAGCCCCCCTTAGTCTTCTTTTTCTAGGCTAAACCTTGGTTGCTCTCCTCAAACAATCTCCAATTTCCAAACCACCTTTTAAAAGCGTGGTATGTAAAACTGAACACAGAACTCCAGGTGAATTCTCAGGAAAGCAGCACCTACCCTCCCATGGCATGGATAGGATGCATCTATTAATGTAGCCCAAAATGGTATTTCTCTTTTTTTGTGTCCAATAGAGTCATATTGTTCTTCATGTTCCACTTACGGTCCATCAGAACTCCCTGATCCTTCTCTGCACTGTTAATCCTTAGCCAGCTGCCCCACATTTTATACTTGTGCATATGACTTTTTGTTCCTGTGATAGTTTGTATTTGTCTTTGGGTGAAAACAGACATGTTGCTAACCACCCTTGGTGGTCATTTATGCATGAGCAATTTCAGACGTGACGGGGCGGCTTTGGCCCCATCACGGAATCACCCTTTTGATTCCCCGCCAGAATCACCCCATCACGGCCAGCAGACGTGCTGGCCAATCCCAGTGGGGAATCAGGGGGGGCTGGGCTGTGCGGCACAATGTGCAACCGCACAGTCCCACCCCCCCACACTCCCCCATCCACCCGCCCTCCAGGAGATGGGAGGGCACAACAGCCAATCTGGCTGCTGCATCCGATTCCGACCCCTGGTCTGGGCCACGGCTTTGAATCGGCACTGGTAACAGACGTTACCGGCTGCCGATTCCAGGCCATGGTTCAACTAACCACGCTTTCGGCAATGGTTCCTGGACCAGCCTCGAAAGCGTGGTTATTTTGATTCCCGGCCAGAGGTTCAATGTGGTGAACATCTGGCTGGAATCAAACAGACATTACGGGACCATTAACCACCACAGGGTATTTTCTGTGGTTGAGCGTGATCTCATAACGTCTGAAAATACCCCATGTTTCAGGGCTGCATAGGGCACCAATACAGCCCTGCAACATGCATAAATAACCACCAAGGGTGGTTAAAGGGTGGTTAACATCATGTCTGTTTTCACCCTTTGTTACATTTCAACGATACAATTGGTTGGTTCGCCCATTGAAAATAATGCTGGAACTTCAGGTTCTAAAAGCATAATCCTATCAAGCCCTGTAATATGAACCTTTTACACAGGTCAAAAAACACTAGACAAAGACGCCTACAGAATACAGTGGTTTACATTTTGGTCTTCTTTATACCATCTTATCCAAATCCCAGTGTTTTTTCTTGAGACAAAACTAATATGAGTTCAAATGTTGCTCCCCCCCCCCCCCCGATAAACAGATTACATTTTTCAGGCCTTATAAGGAAGGCAGACTATTCCAAGATCAATGGAGCCCACATAAGGGACTCTCAGCACAGCATCTATTTCATTGCAGACCTTCACTGGAAGATAATTAAAATAACTGCTGGTTGGTAAACTGAATTTGCTTTCAAAGGAAGCAAGTTTCTTTCAGTCCTGTAGAGAGTGGAGCCTAAGAGGCCAAGAAAAGGCAGTTTATTTCTTTTCAGTTTGGGATTAGATCAGTATGGTATTTTCTTAATTGACTTTGTTCCTTGTTGGGCAATAGGTTCATTGTGTATGTTAATATTTTCAAATCTGCACTTATTTTCAGCCCTTGCTACCCCAATGAATTCAGGAAGGCTTCTTGCATGCGGTTTAGCGTCAGACAGAATTCAGTTTGGTTCATCATCAAGTAAAATTCCCATGCCAAGGTACTCCCGGCTTCCCCTATACTGGTGGCTCCCACATGCTCTGTCTTCTCCAACCATGGTGACCCCCACCTGCCCCTGTGGCCTCAGAGTAGCTGGAGAGCTTGGAGTTCCTCAATCCTGGCAATGGGCAGAGATCATATGAGGGGTGGTATTTTGCTGCCTGTCTTACAATGAACTCAGTAAGCCATTACCTACCTCTGCCTAGTGGCAGGGGTCTCTCTGTTTTCCTATTCACTACCGTTGCAAAATACATAACTTTTTATTAGTTTATTTATGTATTTAATGCTGCTACCATTTCATTTACTTTGTTACACAGCATTTTTCTTTTTGGTACTTTTCTTGATTTTCTCATGAATTACATCACAAAGATGGACCCATCAAATTCACATTTTAGCAAAAACCCACAAAATTGTGTCACTGAAGACACAAAGGCCATTTATTCCCAATTATTCCCACATGCCCAATTATTCCCACACGGGTCCACTGTGTGGACATGACATGAGTGGGTATCACTCAGGTGACTGCTGCAGTGGGTGGGTGTTCGTGCGTGCGTGAGCACTCCTGTGAAACACGCATGCACGCCCACTTCCACCCATTGCCCACTCACAGAGCAATTGGCCAAACCAGTGATTTCTGCATGAGTGGGTATGCAGGGGGGATCAGTGTGCACCCATGTAGACTGCCCTCCCCTGAAGCTCCCCCTCCCTCCACTACAGCATGGCCTATTTAAAAAGGGTCAAAGTATGGAATAACAAAATACTGAATGACAAAACTATTGAAGTACCCAAAGTACTGAAATACATAAGAGTCAAATAAATGAATAACCAAATAACCAAAGTGATAAGTTTCACAAATGAATAGTTTTGAATGAGACCTTCAGAATTTGCTTTGCACAATCAAATTTGAATGGGTTGAATTTGATCAATAATTCATTTTGTTCAAGTATTTGTTGTTTCAGTTCTAATCCTGAGCTGCTTCAAAATTCAGGCACATCGAAATGTAATGCTTTTAGATTAGAAGAGAATCATAGAATTATAGGGTAGGAAGGAATGGATCTCTGGTGTCATCTAGTCAAACCCTCTGCTCCAAAACAAGACAGTGGTGATGCTGGTGGGCAAGGTGAAGGCGATGGAGTTAATGGCCCCAATCATTGATGGGGTCTGTCCTCCATTGGTTTCCCAGGTGCGGAGTCTGGGGGTACTCCTCGATGCGCAGCTCCGCCTGGATGCTCATCTGGAGGTTATGGCGAGGGGTGCCTTTCGCCAACTACATCTGGTCCATCGGCTTAGGCCGTATGTTTCGGACTCCGACCTGGCCACCATCATCCATGCTTTCATCACCTCAAGACTAGATTATGGTAACGCACTCTACGTGGGGCTACCCATGGTGACAACCCGGAAGCTTCAGCTGGTGCAGAATGCGGCGGCCCGTCTCCTGGTTGTACTGGGCTGCCAGGAGCACATTACACCAGTACTCCGTTCTCTGCATTGGCTGCCGATAGTCTTCCAAGCCCAATTCAAGGTGTTAGTTTTACCTAAAAAGCCCTAAACGGTTTGGGCCCTGTCTATCTGTGGGACCGCCTCACCCCCCGGGCACTGAACCGGCCCCTGTGGTCATCGGGGGATGCCCTTCTTGTGGTTTCCCCAAGTCTTCCAGGGGACCACGTAGGGGAGGGCGTTCTCGCAGTGGTCACAACAAGGCTGTGGAACTCCCTTCTGGTGGGGATGTGTCTGGCTCCAGACCATCCCTCCTTTTGAAAAAGCTGTAAGACTTGGCTGTTCCATTAGGCGTTTGACGGGGGAGATGGGTAGAAGGTGGGGAAGGAGAGGGACGTGGGGGGACTGATATGTTTTTATAATGTTATAATTTTTCTGGTTTTATAATTGTTGATTGTTGTTGTTGTAAGCCGCCCCGAGCTGCCTGTGGCAGGAGGGGCAAGATATTAAATCTTTTACTAAATAAATAAGCAAATAAATATTCTCTGCCTACAGCATTGCAGACAGAGGTTTGTCCAGCCAAGTTTCGACAACTGACCCAAAGAGAATTGATGTACTCTTTTTCCTAATGGGTGGAGTCATCCTACAGGACTACAGGTCTTCAAACCACCCCTCGCCACAACCTCCAATCACTTCAATGAGGCTTGCACTGGATCAAAGCTTTGAGGGTTCATTTGTTAAATCGTTAAGCCCAGATCCTCACAAGCCTGAGGTGATGATGGTGGGCCAGCCTTGTAACTTGCAGTGGATTGGGAATCCTGTTATTGATGGGGTCTGCCCACCTCTGGTCAGTTAGGTTCGCAGCCATTGAGTGCTTCTGGTCCTCATGCTGTGCCTGGACCATAGGGTTACAGCAGTGGCCAGGAGTGCTTTTCACCAACTCCATCTGGTGAGAAGGCTGTGGCCTTTTCTTTCCAACTCAGACTTTGCCACCATCATCAATGCTTTCGTCATCTTGAGGCTAGAATATTGCAATGGGTTCTACATGGGACAGCCCTTGATGACTGTTTGGAAGCTGCAACTGGTGCAATGCAGCAGCCCAATGCCTTTCAGGGACGGGTGACTAGGAGCACATTACACCAGTGCTCCCAAGTCTGCAGTGGCTGCCTATAGCTTTTCAGGCACAATTCAAAGTGCTGGTTTGACCTTTAAAGCTCTAAAGGGCCTGGGACCCACATATCTGAAATATTACCTGTCCTGCCATGATCAGTCTCGCCACTGCGGTCAGCTTGGAGTGCCCTCCTGTGGGTTCCATCTGTTACTCTTGTCTGTGGGATAAGTGTGCACTGGGGGCATTCTCGTTCACTGCTCCAGTGTTATGGAATTCCCTTCTTCTGGAGGTTCATTTGAACCCAAGTCTCGGCATCTTCTGGAGGTGGTGCAAAACGATTTGTTTGGTAAGGCATTTAGCAGACAGGGATAGGAACTGGGGTTGGTTGGGGGTTGTGTGTGTTTGTGGGTTGGGGAGGGGAAGGGAGGTTTTGGGAAGTCAGGGGTGGTGTTTCTGCGGCAGGGAATGGTTGTGGGGGTTTTTTTTTTAATGTTTTAGTGTTTGTTTGATTTTAAGCTGCCCTGAGCCATCATAGGATGGGTGGCAAATAAGTTTAAATAAATAAGTATCTGAGATTCAAACCCAGGTATTATTGATTTACATAAGACAGGTGTGCTGGGTCTGGCCAATGATCCATCTAGTCCAGTATCCTGTGTCTGACAGTGGCCAGTACTGGGAAGCATCAGTGAAAATTTACAAGGAACAAGAATTATGGAGTACCGATTCATCTACTGTTGCTCAGAGGTGTAGGGATACCCAGAATGTGAGGGCTTCTTCCCTGGAGAATCTCAGTTAATGGTAGAACTGAAATGAGTATCTGAAAAAATGAGCAAACCCTTTGAATATACCCTATCTAAGCCAAAAATGGTGTTCCGATAATATATGGTCCATTTATGCTCTGTTGGGTATCTGCTTTGATTATTTAAGGTTGGTTTGTTTTTTTGGGGGGGGGGCTTTCTGGGGGCTTTGTTTTGGTTATTTCAGTATTTCAATCATTTTTGGTATTTCCGTTATGTCATTTTGGAAATATTAGCAGTTGCTGAAAATGATGTAACCAAAATACTGAAATGACCGAAAATCTCATATAATCCCAGGTGGCTGGTTGCCAACCGTGTCACAAGTCCAAATGGGTTTAGTGCCTCCCAGAGAAGTAAAAACTTATGACTGAAGTGGCATCTCACTTGATTAATTCAGCTGAGGTGGTGCGGCGGGATTTTTAAATGCACCTCCACCGTGGAGGTGAGGAGATATTGGAGGGAACTGGGATTGTACTGGAAGCCTGTTGTTGGAGGGAGTGTCGGCACTCCAGGAGTGAGCGGGTGGCATGGGCAGTGTGGAGCCCTGAGATGCTTTGACATTACAGCATCAGTGGGCTACCCAGGGAAAGGCCAGGAGCCTTGGTGCAGCAAGAAGCCAAGAATCATCTAACTGTGAGTGTGGTGGAGCCGCTGAGAGATTTACTAGTCCAGCTAGGGGCTTGGTGGTTAGCCCGGAAGGGGCGCAGCCTGAGAAAAAGCTTGGGTGCTGCTGGGTGTTTGGAGGCCTTAGCTCACTAGGGCTTGGAGTAAAGCCTGCTGTGAATGTTGGTACGAAGCCCGGTGAGGGGCATTAGGGGAAAGGGTGCTAAATGGCCCACGGGGCCCTGGACTGAGTGGCCTAGGCTACCAGACTGTGAGGCTGTGGACTGTATCAGGGCTTGTCCCCGATGCTGCTGAATAATGATTGCTTGTAAATTAAACCCATTGTTGAACCCACTGTGTACGAATGACAAGTCCTGGGTTTGCTGGGCAGATAGCAGTGACAGGCCTTATTGACCCAGGGGGGACCTGGCCCAGGGTAAGCCACATGGTTGCAATCCCCCAAATCCCCAAATAGCCTGAAATGGAATACCTGAAAAAAATGGATATACGAGTACCTGTTTTGGCCACAGTTACTATTCAGGTACTGGAAAGGGCTGGCCAAATATGTGGATGATCCCTACGAATAATAAAGCCACTAACCATTTCAGCCTTCCTGATCATCATTCATTCATGGCCACGTCCACCAGGAATTTACCCAGTTCTTTCTTGTACCCAGTTATGCTTTTATTGCAATGCATTTCATCCACTTCAGTTTTTTCCATACATGCAGCACTGTGCTCGTTATATAGCATGATCGCCATTAATCTGCCTTTGCGTAATGTATAGGAATTTGGAGCATTTGAGGAGCCAAAATTACGAGTATCTGTTTTTCTTTTAAAGTATTTTTCTCACTTCTTTCTGAAGTTGCTTAAGCGTCTTTGTATTCTCAAGGGCTATCTCATTAAAACCACACTTCATCTCTGATGGCAGGAAACTGAAAATGTACTTACGATTCAAATGATGCTTATAAAGCATTTTCAACATGTACTTTACTGGATGTCAAGTTTTATTTACAGTATTTTCCAGAAGAAATAGACACCGATTGTTGTGTCAACCATCAAATTATCCCAACCTCCTAGTTAAAACAGTCTCAGTTCAACTGCTGTATATGACATACGTCTGCTATATTTTGCCTCTCCGATCAAACTTGAGCATTATTAAACCTCATTTTACTTATTCTAATGTCTTTTGTTATTCTAAACAAGCTTCACTTTTATGGGTGTTTTCACACTGAGAACAGATTCTCTGAAACACACTATTTAAAATTTGACAGTTGTGAATTGTTCTTCTTCTCCCATGGGCAGATTTAAGGTGGCAAGCCTTATGTGGCCTTGCCCTAACTTTTAATTTCCCAGCTTTGTAGCATTTAAGTCTGTTTCTGATCAACATTGCTCTAAGCTCCTAGAACTGGGGTAGGGACCCTCAGTTCCAGAGGAGCAAATGCAGTCAGGCCCATGACTAGTTCATATTGGGAAAATTTCTAGTTGCTGGATCTGGCCTCTGGATCCAGTTCTTACCCCCAAACACTGAAAGAATGAGCTCAGGGGAAGGGAGCAAGCAGAAATGAAGGCATGCATATAGGGTTATCATACCTCCCCTTTAAAAGAGGACACATGAAAAATACATGGTACAGGACTGCATTGGTTCCAGTGCAGACCTGCACCATGTATTTTTCATAAGAATCTTTTTTTTAAAGGGGAGGTTTGATAACCCTACATGCACACAAGGATAGGGGAGATATCCATGAACAGATCCATAGTTTTGACCCTCATCTCCTGGTACCTCAGGCTCTGAACCTATTTAAGCACCGCTACACCCAACTTTTATGTGGCCCTTAGAGAATCGACTAATTGTTTAAATGACCCCTGGGAGGGAAATGTTTCTCCATTCCTGATACAGAATAATGCACTTTTTGCATTAACGGTAACTTGATCAGAAGATTTTTTTGGTCATTGATATAGCCGTAATAGGATTCATCTGTGCTTTGGTAAGCTCTTAGTGAAGCTGGTAGTAGCTTGGTGCTGGTCAGCAACTGAGCTGATCCTCACCGTGTCCAACACCACAGGCCTATATGTTGGTGGGACTCTTTTCCACTGACTTTAATGGGAGTTGGTTCACATCTCTACTGACTACTGAGTAACCATGTGACTTCATTATTGTTGTTCCCTTTACCGCTCCCACTCCTAGCATAAACACTCTTCTATCTTCCCTGTTCTGTCAGCCAAGAATGCCCTCCTGTGGGTACCACCCAACAATCGTGTTCATACGATGAGGGTGTGTGGAGGGGCGTTCTTGGTTGATATCCCAATGTTGTGGAACTTCCTTTCACTGGAGGTCCATCAGAGTCCGAGCCTGAGCATAGTACAGCACCAGGCCACACGACTGGCACTATATAAATGTTTATAATAATAATAATAATTCCGGAGGAAATGCACAACCTTCCTTTTTGACCAAGTGTTTGGCCAGAAGGATTAGGGGATGGGGGAGGGATTTTACGGGTTGGGGTGGGCTTTGAAAGGGACTTTTATGTGCTTTTGCATTGTAAGCTACCCTGGGGCTTAGGGGAAGGGCAGGGTATCGAATTCATATAGATAAATAAATGATTAATTTGATTTATACATTCATGGCAGGGAAACTTTTTTGGTGAATGTGGCATGTTTCTACACATTTGAAAAATGCTAAATAATAGCAATTGATTTGCCTAAGGTGACAAAGCAAACCTTATCTAAAATATGGGTGAAAGCATATGGGCAGCTGTGGCTGCATGTCCTGGGTTGGGATAGCTGCCCAAAACCCCCATCCCACCCCCACCCCCCTGGCCGGGTCAGGTTGGAGGATTTATTAATTTATTATTTATTTATTTTATCGATTTATATCCTGCCCCTCCTGAAAACAGCTCGGGGTGGCTAACAATTTTTAAACATAAAAATACAATTATATAAAATTTGAAACAATCATAATAATATTAAAACAGGGTTAGGCACACAATAAAACAATAAATAAGTGTAGGGGGAGATTAACCCCCCAACCCCCCTTTCCCCCCCCTCCCCAAAGGCCTGGGCGAACAGCCAGGTTTTACAGACTCGTTGGAATGTTAAAAGTCTTGGGACCAGGTGACCTTCCTCCAGGAGGGAATTCCAAAGGTGCGGCCCGGCCACCAAGAATGCCATCTCCATTGTGGTCCCCCGCTTAACATGGGGGACCTCCAAGAAGGCTCCCCCGGCAGACTGAAGGAGCTGCTCTGGGGCACGGAGGGTGAGGCGGTCCCTGTGGTACAAGGGGCCCAGACCGTGAAAGGCCTTATAGATCAATACCAATACCTTGAACCTGGCTCCGCACACTATTGGCAACCAGTGCAGAGTCCGGAGCACAGGTGTTATGTGGTCCCGGCGACCCATGCCCGACAGGAGCTGGGCCGCTGCATTCTGCACTAGCTGCAGCCTCCAAACCAGGAACAAGGGCAGCCCCACGGAGAGTGCGTTGCAGTAGTCCAGCCTCGAGATGACGACGGCATGGACAAGGGAGGCCAAGTCCAGGCTGGAGACGAATGAGCAAAGCTCATATAACTGGCGGAAGGATGGAGTCAAACATTCTCCTGGTCATGAAGGGGTGTGACGCTGGCTGGCTCCACACCCATGTTGTGGCCAGCACCCCGCCATGATGCAGCCCTGGCTGCCAATAACAGGGAGGTGACCCCCCCCACTGAGTCAGGCGGGCGCAAAAACAGATGCGCCCACTCCGTTCACCCTGCTCTGGCCCGCCTGGACAGCTCCTGGGGCTGGACTGTGGGCCTGGTTCATCCCAGGCCCATATTTCTGGTACAGTTGCCAACCCCACCAGGGTTTGAACTGGGCCCATATCTGGCGGGCCCAGAAAAGACATGCGGGGTTCGGCACAGCATGAGAACTAGACCAACATCACATTTGTTAATGCCCTATGTCTCCTTGAGTTTAACCATACCATTGTTATTTCCTTTCTGGGAATCTTTCACAATTCTTACCTAACAAACAACAAAATCAGAGATTTCCAAAATATGGGTCAGGATCTCAGGTGGCGTCACATCTTCTGTGCATGGGGCCATGATTTCAATTGATATTTAATATACACAACTTTTTTGCTGTCTAGGGTCACAGAACTACATTTAACTCTCAAAATGGGGTGATGCTGGCAATAAGCTTGGGAAAAACTGACCTAAATTAATAATAAATGTCATAACAGATGTGTTTAGTTAGCAAGTCTGTGCTCTGTTGAGCCATTTTTAAATTTAAAATATATCTATAAAAAGAGAAAAACAAAAAAACACGCCCAGGTAGGTGGGAACATTAATCAGGATGGATTCAGATACTATAGGTATTTATTTGTGTAGTTTTTGGCAGATAATGAAATTAAATAATTATGAATAAATAATTGTTGTAATCACTCAATACATTTACATAATCCCCTTTTCTTACTGTGATTATAGGATTTGTGAAGCAAACCTTACTTTGAAGCAGCCTCTTTTTTTTTTTTTTATCTCCCCATTTGATATTCTGTTTCGTGGCAATGATGTGTTTTTCCCGATTTGCTCTGGCATATACAATCGCTGCTTCTCCTAAGCAGCACCGCTCAAAGCTGAGATGCACACTGGGGATTTAGCCTCACTTTAATGCACCGGCTTCTTAAACGTTATGCAAAATAATTTGCTATCAGTACCGAATATCCCAGCACAGCCCACAAATAAATTGGCAGTTTCTAAGAACTAGCTGCAGCTGACACGGTGAAAAGGCGAGGTATAAATGTTTCTTGAAAGAAATTTTTATCTCAGTGTTTGTAGTGTCAACACATTGTCTTCAAGGCTGTATCTTGAACGGAGCAAATAATTTGTGATGATTCATGCCGCAAATTTCTCCTCTTTGTGAAAGGAGATCCTGATTTCTTTGGTCATGTGCCAGCAAGGTACTTCAACGTCTTAACTTTAAGCATGTGACTTTCTTTATTGCTCCAATTGACCCCCTCACATGATTAATAATTAGTAATTGTATGATTATAGTTTATGACTGTAGCTTATATGATACACTTAAGTACCATGTTGCATCAGGGGTGTAAAAAAAAAAAAACCAAAAAACCCTAACTAGCCACTTATAGCCAAGAGGCCTGAGACCTGGTCCATGTTGGACCGAACCCAATTGCCTATACATGTATATACAATCCAATACATGTTGAGAATTACCCATGTTTTAAAGTGTTTTTTTTAAAAAAAAAAAAACCACCCACTGTTATCCTTAGTGTACAGTTCAAAGGCATACGTAACAATTGGGATTTTCTCTTCCCACACTGGAAGAGCCTTTATGAGATGTGTGTGTGGGCGGATGGGGTGAGGGATGGCGTAACAGGAGGGGGTCTCTCAGGCACTGACAACATCACCAGCAGGTCCTGCTAGTGGGTTCCCTCATTGTATGGGATGGTATTATCAAATCCCTGGTCTGGACTAAGCCCCCGGCCCCAGCTGAAGCGCATCCACCAGCCCTTCTGAACACGCCAGTCCATGATGCGTCCAACATCAAGGGGCATGGCTTCCATGGGGCTTAGTGGAAGTCTGTTGTGCAGGGCCCAAAAAACCCTGACACCCAAAGATTAATTTAGCTGGGAAAAAGAACCCTCACACTGTGGTAGGCATGGGGGATGTTGCATAAGATGATATCCTTAGTGTAAGATAGGGGAATATAGGTGGGAAAGTGTGTGTGTGTGTGTGTGTGTGTGTGTGTGAACACTGCTGCTGTGGAAACACAAATACACTAATGCTACTTTACACTCCTTTGATTATGAGGTGCACTGGGCTTTTTTGTCAACAAGGTTTAGACCCACAGAAGAAATTGCACAGAGGAGGCACTTACATTACATTTTGGAAAATGCCTTGTTTTGAAAAAGAAGCCCCCATTTTAACCTGTGTAAGCTGCCGATTTCTCTTGTGCAAGTTTCTGACAATTCTGTGTGGTACAGATAGACTGCAGGGCTGGTGGGCTGGAGGGGGAGACGGGAACCCAATTCCTTTCCCCCCTGTTTGTAGACATCATTCCATGTGAAATTACTGAGTTATTGCTCCCTTCCACCATATGCCCCTATGTTAGTCTGTAATGCGCAGAGTTATTGCATTACATGGTTATTTGTGACCTGTAAAATTGATACCAAGTTTATTACAGTGCAGCTGACTTAGTTTCAGATTTCAGATGTTATTAATCATAATAGGGGGGAGAGTAACAGCAGGCTTAGGATGATGGAGGAGAGTTCAGACTGCGATTTGTCCCATTTGTCGGCTTAAAATGACTTAACGATATCCACATTTTGAGCAGAACCCCTGACTTGTCAGATCTCAGTTCTTTATTGACATTTACTGCAAAGCAATCCGAATGTTTGAGGACAGAGACTCTGTACTAGCTAAAACTGTGAACGGAGACATTTGCATCATCCACCATTCCATCCCAAAACCTCATGTGAGACAAAACCAGAAGAAATGCAACATCTGGACTCTCTTAAAAATTGTGTTAATGACTGTTTACCCTGTGATTCACCACTGCAACTGGAGCTTTGCAAACCAGAAAAGGGAAACTTCTCATTTGTGACTCTACTTATGTCCATAGAGCTGAAATAAATAGTAGATTTTGGATTCATGGCTATTGTTCACATTTTTAAATGCCTATCTGGATAATATCCGCAACTGAAATGGGTATTCAGTGGTTTGGTTATATGGTGGCTTCATTTTGGCTCCTGCACATGTCCAGTAGAATTAATAGTACTGATATAGCAGAACAACCATATAGCCAAGTAATTGAATAGCTGACCCAAAATAGCCAAAAATGATATCCAATGAAGTGGTACCCAAATAGGAATTATTATCCACTTCATCAGATACAGTTCAAAGTGGGAGAGTCTGATGAATAAGATATTCACCACAGATATTCACCCAGAAGGGGAAGGGACCAGTTAGGATGGTCCGCCCTCGGAGGCTGATGGAACCCCAGCGGTTCCAGGAGGTCCTGAGGGAGCTTACCCTGGACGTGGACGGTCACTCTGTGGATGAGCTGGTCCGGCATTGGAACAGCTTGCTGGAGGAGGCCATTGACAGGGTGGCTCCGAGGCGCCTTCTGCCTCGGTCTCGTCACCGCAGGACCCCTTGGTTTACTGAGGGGCTGCGGTGTATGAAGCGTGTGGGCAGGAGGCTAGAGCGACGCTGGCGTCGGACTCGGTCTGTCTCCGATCGTCTTCTCCATAGGGCCCATTTGCGGTCCTATGTGGAGGCTGTGAGGACGGCGAGGAAGGAATTCCTCGCCGTCCTCATAGCGTCTGCGAAGTCGCGTCCAGCGGAGCTGTTTCGGGTGGTGCGGGGGCTGGTTAGTCCGGCCTCCCTCCGCCTGGATGGGGACTTGTCCCGGGCCCGCTGTGAGGAGTTTGTCATCTACTTCGCAGACAAGATTGCTCGGATTCAGGCCGATTTCGACGCTGGGTTGATAGCAGTAGGGGAAGAGCGCGGGGGGGCGGAGGGTCCGTCTGGTCCATCTTTATGGGGTGAGTTTCAGGAAGTGACGCCGGCCGATGTGGTGGATGTCCTGGGGTCTGTGAGGGCCACGTGTTGTCAACTAGATCCGTGCCCGTCCTGGTTAATAAAAGCTTCCGGGGAGACGTTGGGGACGGTGCTGGCGAGGGTGGTGAATGCGTCCCTTCGGCAGGGGAGGTTGTCGCCTTGCTTAAAAGAGGCTGTGGTGCGCCCCCTGCTGAAAAAACCATCGTTGGACGTAGACGCGCTCGCCAGCTACCGACCTGTCTCTAACCTTCCCTTTTTAGGGAAGGTTATTGAGCGGGCAGTGGCGCTCCAGCTCCAGGGTCATCTAGATAATATCGGGCTCCTTGACCCTTTTCAATCTGGGTTCCGCCCCGGCTATGGCACCGAGACGGCGTTGGTGGCCTTGGTGGACGACCTCCGCCGGGAGATGGATGCGGGATGTTCGACATTTCTCATCCTGCTTGATCTCTCGGCCGCTTTTGACACCGTGGACCATGGGCTGCTGTTGAGACGACTGCGTGACCGGGGGGGTCTGGACGGGACTGTTCTTGAATGGTTCCGTTCATTCCTCTCGGGGAGGAGCCAGCGGGTGGTGTTGGGGGAGGAAACATCGAGCCCCCGCGCCTTACCGTGTGGCGTTCCGCAGGGATCGATCTTGTCTCCATTATTATTTAACATCTATATGCAGCCCTTGGGGGAGGTCGTGAGAGGGTTCGGGGTGCGATGTCACCAGTATGCTGATGATACTCAGCTGTACCTCTCGTTTTCTACTGACCCAGACCCTGCTGTCTCGGTGCTATCCCAATGTTTGGAGGCCGTGGCGGATTGGATGCGGCGGAGCAGACTGAAGCTCAACCCAGATAAGACGGAGGTGATGGTGGTGGGGAGGGCGAAGGGGGTGGTGGCCCCCCTGGTTGGGGGGGTTTGCCCCCCTGTAGCTCAGCAGGTCCGGAGTCTGGGGGTCATATTGGACGCAGACCTGCGGCTGGAGCGGCAGGTGGAGGCAGTCGCTAAGGCTGCCTTCCGCCAGCTTTATCTGGTACGTAGGCTGCGTCCGTATGTCTCTGGCCCGGACCTGGCCTCCCTCATCCATGCCTTCGTCACCTCGCGGCTCGACTACTGCAACGCGCTCTACGTGGGGCTTCCCTTGTTCTTGGCCCGGAGGCTGCAGCTGGTGCAGAATGCGGCGGCTCGTCTTCTTACGGGGACGGGTCGCCGGGAGCACATTACACCGGTGCTCCGAGCGCTGCACTGGCTGCCGATAGTGTGCCGGGCCAAGTTCAAGGTCCTAGTGATGATCTATAAAGCCCTATACGGCCTTGGCCCCTCTTACCTTAGGGACCGCCTCGCCCTTCGCGCCCCGGAACGGCTCCTGCGGTCTGCCGGGGGTGCCCTCCTGGAGGTCCCCCGTGTTAAGCGGGGGGCCACGATGGAGCGAGCATTCTCGGTGGTAGGGCCGCGGCTGTGGAACTCCCTTCCGGAGGAAGCTCGCCTGGCCCCAAGCCTTTTGACATTTCGGCGGAACTGTAAGACCTGGCTGTTTGCCCAGGCCTTTGGGAGGGAGGGTGGGGGGGTGATTTTAATCCCCCGCCCATTTATTTATTTGTTTTTCTAGCCCTGTTTATATGATGTGTTTTAGATGATGTATTTTATATTTATATTTTTAAAGTGAATTTTTTAATATTTTATTATTGTTGTTAGCCGCCCCGAGCTGCATTGCAGGAGGGGGTGGGATATAAATCTGTAAAATAAATAAAAATAAATAAATATTTATCTCAGCTCTAAGCTATACCTGTGTATGCAAATCAGGAACAGAATCTAGGACCCCAATCCTATGTCGGTGCATGCAGACTTAAGGGTCACTGTGCATGTGGACTGAAGGGATATTGTGCATGCGTACATGCATGCTTTGCATGTGCATGGTGTTATGGCTGGAGTCACATCATGCTGGCACCACCCGAGTCTGTCGCAACAACCCTGCTCCTGAGAGAGATAGGGCTGTGGCAGTGGGCTCTGGTGGTTGGACTCCAACTGCAGCATCATGCTTTCATTCATACAGCGTGTGTGCATGCAATGTGCCTTTGGATCTGACACATAGTGATCCTTCTGTCTGTGCATCATGCGTATGCAGATCTAGGATTAGGACCAAAGTTACTAGCCTCCAAACTGTGATCGGAGAGGCTATGGTAAGGGCTGTGTTGAACTTGTCAGAATTATAACAGGACAGCCTCTTCCCCTATGTTCCACCACAGACCTGAAGGTCAACTGAGGGTGCCCTCTTGCAAGTTCCATCATTGTACCAAACCCTCATGGCAAGGGTGCAGAGAATAATTCTCAATAGGCATTTTTATACACACGTTAAAGTTCCAGATTTTTCAATCTTCTGGGTTCACAAGTCCACAACTAAGTTCTAGATTCATTTTTCACACACACACTGCCCTGACACAGTTCCTGGATGCATTCTTCACACACACACTGCCCCGAGGCAGCCTAACATAGCAACAGCTGTAGATGTGACAGGCTGCCATGACCACATGTGCCAAGTGACCACAGCTGCCTGGAGCAAAGCAACCAGGAGAACTTTTACACACAAAAGTTCTGGGAAAACGTCTATACAAAAGTTCAAAGATCCAGATGTTTAAAATCTGGGTGAGTGATTTAGACACACAGAAAGTTCAGGGTGTAACAGCAAACATCCAGGAGAAATGTGTGTGTAAAAACACCCACTGTCTGTTCCACAGCTCCTCTGGAACTCTTTTCTCCTGAAGATTCACCAAAACCCAAGCCTGAACCTTCTGGAATCAATATAAAACCTTTTTTATTTGGCCAGGATTTTAGGTTTATTTTTGTATGCTTTGTTGTATGTGTATATATTTTATGTTACTTAGCCTAAGCCTTCAAGGAAGGGCAGGTTAGAAAAATAAAAATAAAATTAATTATTTAATTAAATAGTGCTTCTATCCCCACTGGAGTTATCTCTCTGGAGAAGGGAAGACGGTGGGCAATGACTTTAATGTACAGATGCTGGCCTCAGAGTACATATCCCACCAGCCCCCATTTTGCCATTGAGATGTATTGGCCACAGCACTGGTGGGCACCAAAGCCACCAGCCTTGTGTGGCTGTGGCCAGTCTCTGATGGGCATGCACCAAGTCATGGTTGTCTGTGACAGGTGCCTGGGTAGTTAGTGAGAAATTTGGAGGGCTTACATTTTGAAAATCAGCACACACGCTAGAGGCTGGAGAGACGTTGGAGGTGAGGGGTTTAGACTGGGTGCTCAAGATGAGGAAAGGTGGTATAATAGCTAAGTGTGCAGTACTTGAGTTGGGGGCTAGGGGGGAACCTGGTTCAAGTCTTGCCTTAGCCAGAAACACACTGGGTGACCTTGGTCCAGTCACAATAATCTCTTAGCATACCTCACAGGGTTGTTGTGAGGGTTAAAAGTTGTATTAATTTGTTATATGTGAAGTGCTCTGAGTGCCATGGCATGGGAATGCTATATAAAAATTAAGATTATTAAAAGTCCAGATTCTGACTCTATGCTATTGAACCATCCTCTGTCCCACCCTGAGTCCCTGCCCTCACCTCTGTTCCCTTCCCCTGAGCTCAGACTCTCAGTGCTTGAGAGTAGGAACTACTTGATCTCTGGACCAGAACCAAAAATTAGAAAGTTACTACAATAAAAACAGCTATAGACTGGATTTGGCCCACAGGTCATCAATTCTCCAACCATGATGTAGTTGTATTATCTTCCTGTTAGCTGTGTTCACCAAATCTGAAAGCATCAATGTCTTCGATGGTGAGAAATTTATGTGCTAGTGAGACAATATTAGATACATTTGTTTTCTAACAGTGTGACTCTCAGCTGTACTGAATCCTATTATCTAAGGCAAAACCCTGCTTTTAGAGAAGCCCATGTAGGGAAAGCATAATACTGTCACCAGGATCTGCTGTCTAGATCTGAGAACTAAATTTTGCTCTAAACAGAGCTCTGAATGTTTACTGATTTCATTCATTCTAATTTTAGCTTTTATAATTGCTGCTGGAAGGATGGCCCTGAGCAATGCAGCAATCTTGCCATGATGGAACAATATGCCTGAAATAGTTCAGTATCTGAGCTGAGAGAAGGTTCTGTTTATTTGGCTCCACCAATGGCAGACACGTGAAGCTATTGTGACCTACTGAACCGCAAAAGGAGACTGTCAGGTATATGTTTTGGGGTACATATTTTAGAAGCCTCCCCCCCACCCTGAATGAGTATTTAGCTTTTGACAATGCACCTCTGAATAAAGTGAGGCTTTCCTTATTTTTATTTTATTTTGTAATCATAAAATTGTTAACTGTAATTCAGTTACTGATGTCAAGGGACATTGCTGTGTCCCAGTTTCTTGGAGTCGTCTAAACGTGGCTGGCTGACACCATAATCTGAAATGCAGTGGATGGAGGACAATGGAAAGGGAAAGGGGACAGCAATATTCAGCTATGACCAAGGAAGAACAGGAGGAGAAAGTGCATAGACGTGAAGGTGGAACCCAGAAGGAAGATGAAGGCAAATGGCAGAAGGAGAACAATACGGAGACAGGCTGAACAGCTGGAGATAAGCAATGGCTTTCAGATTCTTTTGTGCAAAGGAATTGACTGATCCATCCACTCAGCCATGGATGCCATTGGTTACAAAGACAGAGTTCCTGACCCCTAGGGATGAGAGTCCCACAATCACCTCATCCACATCCAGAAGGAGGAGGAGAAGGGTGGTGGTGATTGATGACTCCCTCCTGAGAGGAACTGAGGCACTCATCTGCCATCTGGACCTGGCTTCTCAAGAGGTTTACTGTCTGTCCAGGGCCCAAATCTGAAACATGACAGAGATTGCCTGAGCCCATCAAGCCTTTTGACCTCTTCTCCTTCCAGATCATGCATATGGGCACCAATGATACTTCCAGATACAACCCTGAACAGAACAGATGTGACTATGAGGCTCTGGGTAGGTGGGTGAAGGGAGTTGGGACAGTGTTCTTATCAACCCTTCCTGTCCAGCTCAAGACAGACACATCTTTGAAGTGAATGTTTGGAGTCACCAGGTGTTTCCATGAGGTCTTCAACTTCTTTGACCACTGAGCAATGTCCCATGAGCATGGCTTGCTAGGAAGAGATGGGATCCACTTAACAAAGACTGAGAAGAATGTCTTTGATCGTTGACTTGCCAATTTGGTGAAGAGGGAATTAAACTAAGTACCATGGGGAAAACTGACAAAAGCCCACAAACAAGGTTTCAGGTGAGTAGAAAGGATATCAAGTATGCGCAGCAAAAAGGATGAAGTGGAAGTCAAAATACACGAGGGGAACTATGACCTAGTTAGTGCCATCGAGACATGGTGGGTGGAACAATTCTCATAACTCGGGTATATCTTGTTCTGGAAGGAAAGACAAGGAGGGAAAAGAGGGGGATTAGCACTCTATAGGTGTTTTCAAATGAGGCAATAGCCCACTGGAGTCTGTATTTGGTCTGTGCAGACCCCACTCACATTTTTTAGCATTTAGAGCTAACAAACAGGTAGCCTGCTGCCTACATTTTATGTGTTGGCGGTAGCTGCCATTGGTGTTGCCACTCAGCACTTTCCCTCTCTCCAGCCCTGGCTCTGATAGAAAGGGGGGGGGGGGTCACAGCAAGACATGGCTTCTCCCTGGCCATGACCTCCCTTTTTAGCAGATGCAGCGTTCGTTCGCGTGCTCAGGTGACTTTGAGAAGAGAAAATCCTTCCTGCACCTCCCTCCGCTCCCGCGCACTCTCTTCTTTTGCAACCACTTCACAGCTGATCACTCTCTCACAGCCACCTGAGCACGTGATCAGCAATCAGCTGTGAAGCTGCTGCAAGAGAATCCCCAAAAGAGAGAGTGGAGAGTGCAGGAAGGACCTTCTCCTACTGCAGCCACCCAAACACGCGAACGCCACTTCTGATGAAAAGGGGAGGGGGAGGGTCAATACTGGTCCCGTCATGTCTGAAAATACCCATTGTTGACTGTAGGCCACCCAGAACTGCCTGTGGAAGGATGGGCGGGGTAGAAATTTTTTGAAATAAATAAATAAAAATACGTGACTCTATGGAGAAGAACCAACAGTCATTGTGACTCCATTGTGCAATCCATTCCCCGTTGTTCACTGCTGCTGAACACTAGACTGAGGATTTCAGTATATTGTCCACAATCACTCCCAGATCCTTTTCCTGAGTGGTAACTCCTAGCTTAGTACCCAGCATTCTGTACTCATAGTTTGGATTATTTTTCTATACGTGCATCACTTTGCACTTGTTCACATTATATCTCATCTGTCATTTAGATGCCCAGGCACCCAGTTTCATAAGATCCTGTTGCAGTTATTTACAGTCTGTTTGTGTTCACTTTCAACTACCTTGAATAGCTTGGTGTCATCTGGAAATTTGATCACCTCACTCTTAATGCCCTTTTCCAGATCATTAATGAATAAATTGAACAGTACCAGTCCCAATACAAATCCCCAGGGCACACCACTTTTTACATCTCTCCATTGTGAAAACTGACCATTCAGTCCTACTCTTTGCTTCCTATTCTTTAACCAGTTACCGATCCATAATAAGACACTACCTCCTATCCCATGACTTTTTAAATTTCACAGAGTCTTTTATGTCTTAGAAGACTAAGGGGGGGGGGGGGACATGATGGCAGTTTCCCAGTATCTAAGAGGATGACACCAGAAGATGCTGAAGACAAAGGGTATCCTGCTTTAGAACGGGGGATTGGATTAGGCCCTTGCAGTCACCTCTACCTATCATTCTGTGATTCCAGAAATTTCCTGAGAAGTGTCTAAAGTTTGCAACTGTATCAAATCTTAAAGCCAAGTCTTTGAGTAGGTCTGAAGTCTGGTGAGAATCTCTTTTACGCTGTTCTAGTTATCAAGTCCTATAGAAACCATAATGATGAGCTTGACAGTCCAAACCATGCTGGATGCTTATCTGTTCTTGTTTTTTGTTCATATAAAGGAAAAAATCTGATTCATCACTTGCTATTATGCATTTGTGTCTTTCTGTTTTGAAGTTGGCCTATCCAAAACACTCCAGCTCCCTTTAGGCTAGTAAGCTAACTTGTGGCAGATCCATTTTTGGAATGTCCTTGTTACCACCTGAAATGTATTCCACACTTTGCACCGTGCTCCTTTCAAAAGATGCTGAAACCCTGATTTATGCATTCATAACGCTCGCCTGAGATGATTATACCTGGCTTCCCTTCTTCCTTTATTAATCAGGAACAGATTGTCCAATATGTGCAGCTGGTAGGCTGCTGATCTGGATTCCACCCAAAGCAACAGAGTGCGTTTAATCATATACTCCTACTCTGTGGCCCTTTCCCCTGTCAATTGCTTGTACCTTCTTCAGCTGTCTTTTGAATGCGGCTCCAACAATGGCTTTTCTCTGGCATGTACTTTCATAGAGACTTTGTCTTTTGAGCTTTTAGAGTTACATCGTTTCTCCATACTCGTAAGCTTTGAAATTTACTTCCATTGAAGCTTCCATGACATACATTTCCTTTTTCTTGTTTCTGCACATCTTCTTTTGCAAACCTCATCGGATTCTAAAACGGGATGCTTGCTGCTGGGAAGTAGTGTCTTTGTTTTTATCCCGAATTGTTAAACAACACAGTGTTTTCTCCTCAGATTGCTGTGATATGGGAAAACCACTATAGAAAATAATAACGGCAATATCAAATAGAATCCAGTAGTTTCTCATCTTAAACGTTAATCTACAGTACTGGAGTAGACAGAACTGGAAAGCACTGGAACACAATTCTGGTAGTTTCTCACCACTGCCACAAAAGCCTTTTTTACACACACACACACACACACACACACACACACACACACACACACACACACCACTGGGTGTGCAGGTGGGTGTGCAGGGTGTGTGTACGTGCACATGCCACGGTGGTGGGTGGGTGCCCCACCTCCACCCATCACCCACCCACGGAACCAGCTGACATACCAAAGGAGGCTCCGTGGGTGGAGGTGGGTGGAGATGGGCGTGCGCCCATGGGAATGGGTGCACACCCACCTCTACCCACCACGGCTGCACACCCGTCCCCTCCCCCATGCGGTCTGTTTAAAAAGGGCCAACGTCCTTGTTGGTCCCAGAGTTGTAGATGAAGGGAAAGTGCCACTCTGTTCCCTCTGTCATTAGAATTCTGTGATTGCCAGTGAAAAAGGCGTACATGTGCAGAATGGTCTGGTGACCATTTTGTGTGTGTGCAGTGATTTTTTAAAATTTTATTTTATTTTTAATTAAAAATAAATAAATCACCGCACATGTGCAAAATGGCTGCCGGACCATTCTACCGTTTCCAAAATGGCACTGATGCTGCTGGTGCCATTTTGAAAAAGGGCTGCGCATGCGCAGAATGGCCCCAGTGGCCATTTTGCACATGTGCAGTGATATTACATTTAAAAAAATATATATATTTTTAATAAATAAAATGAAAAAATAAAATGAAAATGAATGAAAGCAAATGACAATTGTTTGCTTTTTCATCAGTTTCCCTAATGTTAGTCACAAAATGAATGGGGCTTTATTTTTTTCATAACTAATTAAAACAACATGAATTGCACACCCCTGAGAACTACCACTATTCCCCCAGTTGGTGTGAAATTAAAATGCCTGACTGGAGTGCATTGGCATACTCAGCAAGGGATGCCACCTCTCCCAGTTTTGCCCAGGGACTCTGATTTTTCCCTGTACCCTTGGACAAGTTCCTTAAAATAATTTGAACGAGATCCCCAGGTGGTGTAATTCAGTATAGAAGCTTCAAGTAAACCAGTTTTGCCATCCTAGCCAGAGAGTCAGTGGGGTGGATAGTTAGACATAGCATTTAGCTTGTTGTCTATGTTTTAAAAGTGAGCCGTGAGTTGAAATTTTATTCTTCTCCCTTTTTGCTTCCCTTGTCCTTTGTATTCGGACAATGAAAAGCTCTCAAGTTATGTGCCTTGACTGTAGCTCTTTATATATTTTTATAATCTTGGTATGCATGTTTTTAACCATTATTTTTGACTACCCAATTCTAGTGTGTTCAAGGCTTCCTGTAATATTTCTTCTTCCTCCCTGGGGAAATGCTATGTCTGCTTATAACATTTGTCCCTTAGTTTTCTTTGTGAAATCTGAGGCCAGGCAATAATTTACTATTTTGGCAATATCTGTTTCTTTGGTCGATATCATATCTTTACAACCTCATACTTGATAATCTTCTCTTTGGAAGGAGGGGGGTCACCTTATGGCCAGAGGCATTTGTTATTATTTCTTTTAACTTCTGCTATTAAGATGTTATTGATTGCCTTCTTTTGGATACACTCTCATACTTTATACTCTCTCTCCTCTGTTACCAATACTTTATAGTTCACATTTTAACCTTTTCTGCCCCTTGATGACTTTGTTCAAGTTCATTCATCATCCAATTTGGTTTCCTTTATTTCTGGTGTATTTACTGGTTTAACGAGCACACTTACAACCCCACGTAGGCCTATGTGGTTTTAAGTGTTTTGTTAAGGAAAGAATCTTAAGACAGAGGTTGGGGGAGATATGTGTTGATTAGTGGTTTTGCTCAAACTTGGGGTGCAGTCCTTGTTAATCCTGATGTAGATGCATGCTGAAGTACCTCACAAAGTGGTCACAACTCCTTTTTCACAGAAAGAGGCATTGTTGAGAGATGTAATCACAGTCAATGAATTATTTCCTGTAATGGAGGGAGCGTGGAAGGTACCTCTGTACTTGGGGAATACTTACACGGAGACCTCGTTGTTGGGGCTGAAACAAGCAGCTAAATTGTAGGGGTGGCCGAACGCGGTTCGGATGTTCGGAGTTCGCACCGAACTCAGTGTGTTCAGACGTCCGAACCGAACGTCTGAACTAAACTCTCGAATGACCGAACAGTTCAGTCATGTTTGGATTAGTTCAGATGAGTTTAGGGGTAGGAAAAAAGTCTTTTCAGGGCAAAAAAACAACAACATGTTTCGGTAACGCTATTTTTGACTGTTCGGCCAAGTTCGGCCAACCTGAACTCCGCTGAACCGAACCATCAAACCTGAACTCGGGTTTCGAACTGAATGACTGAACATCTGAACATCTGAACTGCATTCTGTTCATGCATCCCTACTAAATTGCTGCTAATAAAAATTTTGCCATATTGAGAAGTGTGATCAGTTTCCCAACTATTTCCCGATATTGATGCGATTTCTCAATTCTTGAAATACCATGAGACACCACCCTGAATTACTGACTTTCTACTTATCGTTTACCACATACCATTCATTATTTACCAGGAGGAGGAGGAGGACCAGGACCGGGAGGGTCCACAAGGGAGACGATCATACCACCGAGGGGGGCAATGGGGGCACAGGGAAACACAGGACTTTATTAGGATCTGGGGGACCCTAAAGCACCAGCTGGAGCTAGCTGTGAACCAGCGGAATGAGTATGTCTACCAAGAGATTGTGCAGGACATGGAGGCAGCGGGGCTCTAAGGTCAAGGAGCTCAAGAGGGGGTACAAGGCCATTAAAGACAACAACCAGCAGTCCGGGCACAGAGCCCGGACCACCCCCTACTATGATGCCCTGGACCGCATCCTGCACATGAAGGGCTCCATAGTCACCCCGTGCCTCATGGTGAGTGCCGTGGTCCAGTGCAGGGAACAGGCCAAGATACCCCCTCCCTTCACCGCCCCCCTAGAAGGCATCAGCTCCAGGGGCCCTGCCCCCAAAAGGAATGCCCTGGGACCTCAGGGACCAGCAGACCCCCCTCATGCACCAGCCCCAGCAGCCCCCAGCCGACCTCCATACCGGGAGGGGCCGAGACCGGCACACCGGGCCCCCCTGGCCAGGGTACGCAAAAGGACCCTAGCAACATGGAGGGACCAGCCTTGGCAGGCTCCGAGACTGACATAGAGGGTAAGCGAGTGGGTGGGACAGGAAACGGATCAGAGGGGATGGTCCGAGGGAGGGAGGGGGGTACTGGGCACTGGGCCACCCCCAGCAACCCCGGGCACCCCTGACCTTGGAAAGGGGGCCCTGGGGCTTCCGCGGGACATGAAACACCCACCCCCACCCACCCACTCCAATATCTTTGCAGGTCACGCCACGCCCCAGCACCCGGGACTAGCAGGCGAGGGGGATGGCAGTGAGCAGCCCCAGGAGAATCCAGAGGTCCCAGGTGAGGCAACATGGCAAGTGGGGGGAGTAGAGGCCAGGGGTGGCCAGGCAGGGGACCCAGCCTGAGTGGTGCAGGGGAGAGGGGGCGGGCGCAGGGAGACACTGAGGGAGGGCACCGGCCAGCCAACAGAAGGGGGGCGCATGACCCACCAGCGGCGGCACGGGATGGGGGTGGGTGGCCTGGGTGCCTAACCAACCCCTACTGTGCAACCCAACAGGGTGACCCACCAGGTCCGAGAAAGCCAGCACCGTGCCCCTGGCCCAGCGGAGGAGGGAGCATCATGCATGGGTACGGTGCCGGAGGGAGGATCAGGTGGAGGACATTGTTTGCAGCACCACGGAGCAGGGCGAGCAGATGATAGCGGCCATTGACCGCATGGAGGCAGCCACCAAAAGGGCCGTGCAGCAAGCAGAGGCAAGAGACCGGAGGCTGCAGGTGGAGGTGAACCTCGAATGGAGGCAGGAGCACCAGGAGCACAGAAGGCAGGTGGAGGTGTTTGGGGACCTGGAACAGGCCATTGACTGGATGGTGATGGAGCACTCAGCCAAGATGGACCGGTCCCATGACATTGGCACCTCAATGCTGCTTTACATGTGGACCATGAGTGCCTATGTGATGGCAGTCACCCCGCTGGGCAACCTGCCTGCCCGGCTCCAATGCCAGGCCCCTCAGTGCCCCCACTGCCTACGCCACCACCCCAGCTGCCGACATGCCGACAGGGCCCCGCACATCCACCTACTGGTCCCTGTAGGCCTCTTGAGGGAGCAGCTGCCCAGGGGTCCCCCTCTGACCCCCCCCAACACCACCTGCCCCTCAGGACACCGAGGCCTCCCAGGACACTGTTGGGGACACAGACAGTGGGGGGAGGGGAGCTCCCAGAGCTCTATGGTGTGCACAGGGTGGCCAAGAGGGAGGCCCTGGAGAAATTTCAGTCATGAGGGTAGGGGGGAAGGGGGCGAGTGGCCGGGGGGGTACACAGAACTGGAAGGTGGGTGGTGGGGGGCACCTTAGGTGGTGGTCACAATAAATGTACGGGCACCACAGTCACTTCCGTGGTTTTGTTCATGGGCTGGGGGCAGGTGCGGGGGCAAGGGTGCTGGTGGGGGCCCTGGGATGGTGGATACGGGAGGGGTGTGTGCGCCCTCACACCCTGGCCTCCCAGCGGATCTGCCTGGATGCACTTTTCGTATCAGTACCCCCACGGGTTCTCTGCATTCACATAGAGAGGCACAGGGCCGGGAGGGCACCGGGGCACGGAGTAGTCGAGGCAACCCCATCGGTTCCACACACGTTGTGTAGCACACAGCAGGCTCCAATCATCAGGGCCAAGGTCTCCACCGTGTAGTCCAGCCAGCCCGCGAGGCACCTCCAGCATTGCTTGAGGGCCCCGAGACCCTCTCGACCATGATCCTGCTTGCACACAGGCAGGCATTGTAGAGCACCTCCACAGGGTTCCTAGCAACCGGATAGGCCTTCATCAGTCCCCAGGTAAGTGGATAGGCCAGGTCCCCCAGGATGCAGGGGGGCATCAGCATCCCTCGATCTGGGTCATCCCCATGTCTGCGAAGTCACCATAGTACATCCGGTCATAGAAGGGAGAGATGGTCATGATCCGGGCATTGTGACTGCATCCAGAGTGGCCTGTGTAAATGTCTATGAACCGCCCCCAGTGGTCCACGACCGCCTGCAACTGCAGGGATTGGTACCCATGTCTGTTGACGTATTCCGCGGCCTCCCCATCGAATGGGCAGAGGATCTCAAGGTGGGTGCTGTCCATGGCACCCATGCAGTTGGGGAATCCACCAACCATGAAGCCGGCCATCATGGTCTGCTGGTCCACCAGCTGGATCACTCGGTGCAGGAGCACGCCCTCCACCACCTCGCAGACATCCCGCAGGATCCCGGCGATGGTGCTCACCCCGACACCGAAGTGCTGCCCGACAGACTGGCAGGAGTCGGGTGTTGCAAGGGCCCAGGCCCTGATGGCCACCCACCAGACCATGGGAATGGGAGCCCTCATGGGGGTGTGCTGCCACTCCAGCCAGGTAGTTAACAGCTCCGTGAGCCTCAGCAGGATATGCCTGTCCATCCAAAAGTGCACTCTCCAGGTGGCCTCATCCCACTGTGCCAACACCATGGACCACCACCCCTGTGCCTGCTCCATGACCCACACCCGCCGGTCAATGGGCATAGCGAGCAGGGCTGCGTACCCCATGGTCTCCCTCTGGCACTGGAGCCAGCCGGCCGCCTCGCGAAGTGCAGCAGCCCACTCCAAGGCATGGAGGAGGGCCTGTCAGGCTGCCCCGGACACCCACAGGGCCCTAAGATGGGCCAGGGAGCGCCTGTGACAATGGTGGGCCCTCCAGCCTCTAGCAGTGCTCCTGGCCATGCACACCCGCAGTCAGGGGCCCAGGTGCACCTCTGAAGTCTGGATGTGCAGGAGGTCCATGTGTGAGCGGTACCACTCCACGCAGGCAGCTAGGTGCATCCCTCAGGTGCCCAGCCATCCCAGATCCATGGTGACTGTGCCCCGGCTGGGCTGGTGGCGCACCACTTATAGGCTGTGTCTTGTATTGCCCCACCCCCAGGTCGTGACCTGGTGACCTGGGGGGCAGGTCACCATGCCCCCCCATCCAGCTGGCCCGGCTCCTGCAGTTCAAGTGGGGCTGGGAGGCAGCAGGCGCCGCATTGCACACACCTGCTCTCCCTTCATGGGGCCTTGCACATGGTCCAGCCTGCGCCTGAGCATGCAGACAGAAGCTGTATTCCTGCTGTCATCACCTCCCACCTCTCTTTGTTGGCTGCCTGTTGTCCTTGCTGCCCTGATTAGTGTGTAGGCTGTCCTGTACATGTGCTTGGTTCCAACAGCTGGGCTGGGTCCGCACCCCACGCTTCGCTGTTTTGCCATGCAACGTTGCAGCCTGTGGCCTTATCGCTTGGCCTTGGAGCTCCCCTGTTTCCCCTCCCATCCCTCCAGGGCTTGTGGGGCCCCCCTTTCCTTGCAGTTAGTCTCCACCGCTTGCTGGACCATGGCTGGCAGTGCTTTCCCAGGGTTCATGGACCCCACTGCCCCTGGCACCCCCCCCCATCTGGACCTTCCACGAGGCCATGGCCCTGTGTGACCTGTGGCATTCCCTGGCCATTCAATTGCTCCTGAGCTGCCCAGACAGCCTCACAGGTGCCTATGCGAGTCTGAGCTCCGGCCTGCGCTACTTTGGCTATGAGGCGAGCGCCTACGATTGCTGGCTGCATGCAGAGATGCTGGGCCTCCGTCTCTTTCCTGATATGCACATCCCGGAGATGAGGTGCTCGCATGTGGGGTGGTCAGTGGCAGAGACCATGTCTGCCCTCTCTGTGTGCAGCCTGGCTGCCTACATGGCCTGTCTGTTGGAGGGGGCCCCTGCCCTGGCAGGTGTCCTTCTTTGGCTGTGTGCATGGGGCCCATGGGTACCATCAGTCGCGTGGGGCGGTCTATCACCGGCTGCTGGAGCTCGGTCACCTTCCGTGGCCCCCGGCTGCTGACTATGACTTGTTGGAGCCCACCGGGGTGGAGCTGGTGGCGCTGGCTGGTGTGTGGTCCGGATCTGATGTGCAGGTGGGTCTCGCCATGCAGGATCCTTTCAAGGCTTACTATCTGGTTGCCCACCACATGTCTGCACTGGGATACCATTGGGGTATGCTCCAGTGGCCCCACTTCGTGCACCTGGTGGGCCACCCGGCCCCTTCGTGGCCCCCTGCAGCTGACTGTGAGGCCCTCTGTGCCTTCCAGACCCTGGATTCTTGCCCCGCTTTGGGCTGCCGCCTCCGTCCCGATGCCATGAGTCGCTGCCTGCTACCTCCCTGATGTATCTGGCCCACTGCAGTGTTGGCTGGTTCCTAGGTTTCTGCTGCCCGTGCCTGTGGCTCTTGGCCCCCCCGCCAGCCTCTTCAACTGGTGTTCCCCTCCGTGGCTGCCTTATTCTGTGGCTGTGTCCTGATCTCTGAGCTGGCTCTCAGCGCCCCGGGTGCTGATGTCCTTCATAGTCCAGCCTCGATCCCTCCTGTGCCTGCCCCCCGCCCCTCTTGGGTGACTCTGTGACCGTGGGGTTATGGGGCCCCTGGACTAAACCTCCTGGCATCCTCTGGGGGGGCGGGGTTTGGACTGGCTGCTCTGCACTTCGGCTCTGGCTCGCCTCCATCCCATCCATCACACCCTCGTCGGCACGTGGGGTCCCTGACAGCCTACTGGACCATTCCCGGGCTGCTCCCTGTTCTGTGTGGCCTCCCCCTGTGCCTGTGCTCTGCCCCTGGGGGTCCCCCCATTCCAGAACTGCCTGTGTAGCTGTGGGGGTGCCCGTTCAGGCTGTGCTGTTGTGGGGGTTCTGGATGCCGGTCCCTGAGTCCTGCCCTGCCCCTGGGCCGGGTCCCCCCTCTCCCTGTCCCCGCCCCCTCCCTCCCCCCTTTGCCCATTGTGCTGTTTGTGTTTTGTCTATTCCATTGTGTTCCCCCTTCCCTGCCTTTCCCATGCGGGTGTTTATGCACCTGGGCGTGTGTTTGTGCTGTGTTCCACTGTGACCTCGATTTCCCTGTGCCTGCTGTGTGTGCTGCCTCTGCGGCTCTTCTCCCTCCTCCCCCTCCCTTCCTGTTTCCCTTGTGTGGGAGTGTCCTTTTGGTGCTTTTGGCTTCATTTGCCCTCAGTCAGCCATGTCTTCCTTCCACCCCTCCTCGGTGCCTTGTGGGTGTTTTGACCACGGCCCGAAATCGGCGTCATGTCTGTTGCGCTGCTCCGGGCTGTGGTCTGTCTGTTCAATTCCCTGACATGGTCCCGGTCCCGTCACATATGTTCAGGACCTTCCTGGACCATGGGGGGTGGTTGGACGGTTCGCCACCGTTGGGAATCCACTGTGGTGAATCGGGACCATGTAACATCTGAAATCACCCAATGTTGTTCTTTTTGTTTTGACCAATTGCAACTGGATTGCATATTAATAAAGGAATCTGTGTTCAAAGAGATAAACAGGAACCTGGTAAGCGGAAAGTCAGTAAATCAAGAAACAAAATGTCAGTCGCAACATTACTAAATACCGAGAAGATCTTGATTCAACCATTCAGGAACTGGGATTTTGACAAGATATCCCATTTTGGTGCAATCTTGTTTCAGCCCTACTAGTGGATTTGTTATTAGTGAGTATTATTTGCATTTTTGGGCAGTCCATGAAATACCTCAGTTCCTCATCTGTAAAATGAGAGTGTGTGTGTGTGTGTGTGTGTCTGTCTCTCCCTCTGTTTCCCTTCTCCATCTTAGGGCCTTTTCACATGGACGCCCCCCCC
>QEPC01014205.1:272500-291135 GCA_003113815.1 Sphenodon punctatus
GACTTCTATTTAGAACAACTCCATGGCAGTTTTGCCATTGCCGTCACCAGACCTAAGATGTGAACCCGTATGGCAGGGGTGTCAAATAGGGCTGGAATGATATATTTCAAAAGCAGGTAATCTCATTGAAATCCTGGTTCATCTTGGGATAAACCTAGAACCTCGAGATGCCCAACGATATCTTGGGGGCGGGGGTGGGGTGGGAATGGCTTCTGGGCCATTTTGTGCATGTGCAAAATGACCACTACCCTTAACCAAAATGGTAACAATAGGACAATCTTGATTTTCATTGGCTTACCGCAGGTTATAACTATTGGCTTTGTCAGAGGGTGCTTCTAGAAGACAGGTGGTACTGGTCCATTCCTTGCCACCCAGTTGATAGGTGAAGAGATGATAGAGGGGATAGGATAGGAGAGCCAGTATAAAGCAGTCTATAGGCCATGTGTTTGACACCATGCCTTTCCTTCTGATAGTTTAACCTTCAAATACAAGCATGCATCCCATATTTCACCTCCATGTCTGAGGCCTGCTACATTCATTATTTATTTATTTTTTGCCATTCCTCATCATTATACTTCTTTTGCTATCACCAAGGTTTCAAATGTATCAAGAGTCTTTTTGACAAATGCATTGAGGACCATGTTTCTGACAAATGCATTGAAACCCACTCCAGCCTGGGAGAGGGTTACCATACCTCCCCTTTCAAAGAGGACGCTTATGAAAAATACATGATACAGGGCTACATTGGTTCCAGTGCAGCCCTGAAACATGTATTTTTCATAAGTGTTCTCTTTTAAAAGGTAGGTATGGTAATCCTAATCCGGGACAACCACCACAGAGTGGCCGATGAAGAAAAATAAGAAACACTCCTTGCCTCCCTCATGCTATATTCCACTACATAGGATGGCTTTCCCTACAGTCCAGGTACACTGGAATATGCAAGGTTGCCCACCCCATGGGTGAGGATAGGGGTGGCCACACTGGAAAAGGCAAGGGTGCCCATCCCAGTGGGCAAGGATAGGGGTGGGCCATAGAACAGGTGGAGCTTTGGCTACCCTTGGTGATGGTCCGGAGATTGCAGCTGGTGCAGAATGCAGCGGCCCATCTCCTTATGGGGATAAGTCGCCGTGAGCACATTACGCCAGTGCTCCGTGCTCTGCACTGGCTGCCTATAGTCTTCCGGGCCCGATTCAAGGTTTTGGTACTTATCTATAAAGCCCTAAATGGCTTAGGACCCACCTATCAGCGGGATCGCCTCAACCTGGATCACCCCCTGTGGTCTGCCGGAAGCGCCCTTCTTAATGTCCCCTGGGTGGTCGGGGGGGGGGCTACAATGGAGAGGGCATTCTCGGTGGCTGTGCCTAGGCTGGGTAATTCCCTCCTGGTAGAGGCCTAGGTGACCCCGGACCTTGCCTCATTTCGACGTCAGTGCAAGACCTGGCTGTTTTGGTGAGGGAGATGGGTGAAAGGTGGGTGGGGTGTGGGTTAGGGAGAAATGGTTTCTTTATTGTATTTTTATGAGACCCCCTTCAGTTTGTTTTTTAAATTGTATAGATGTTATTTTTTATGGTTATTTTAAGTGCTATTTTAATGTTATATTTGTAAGCCGTCTCAAGCTGTATAAGCAGGAGAGGTAGGATAGAAATAACGGAAATAAATTATTTATTTAAATAAACTTGTTGTACTTCCTGGATAGAATAGCTGAGCCAATACAGCTATTTCAAGTCGTCAGGGTTAGCCCTGTTTGCTTCAGTACTCTCCCCACTGAAGTTATGTTGACCCCATCACAAATGTCAGGACTAACAAACAAACAAACAAAACCAAACTGAAATGGATACCTGGGGGATATCATTTATCATCAAAACCATCATTTTTGTTTCTACCATTTCACTGATTACATGTTTACAATAGTGCAGATATTGCCACAATGATGTAACCAAAATAATGGTTAAAGTGGTTAAAATATTCAATGATTTTCTCCGTTTTCCCCGAGTACTCATCTCAGCTCTTTATGAAACAGATATTCAAATTGGATTTACCAGTTTATGTGTCCCTGTTCGTTTCAGTTCTATTATTATGCAGTAGTCGAGCAGACTGGCTTCCCTGCCTCAGCAATCCCGCTCTCAAGGAGCTCAACAACTCTGCACCCCATATACATGTAATTCTCTCTAGATATTTTTATCTAAAAAATATTACATCTTGTTCTGCTTGCAAATCATATGTTTATTCTTCTCTGGGTCCCTAATCCTTCAGTCTCTCAGCTCTTAATCCCACAGCCTCCTAAATCCCATCCAAGAAAAAAAAAAAGGACTTTGTTAGGGAAGAATAAAGACCATAAAACAAAATATCGAGACAGTCAGTAACCTGTTACTTTAAAAAAAACAAAAAACAAATTAGGACCAGCTGTCGTATGGTTAAACTCAACAATTTAATGTAAAACACACTCATCTAGCCTACTTGAAGCCACTTGCTTGGAAAATGTTAGGCTTTTCATAAAATCCCCTTTCTCTTTCACGCTCTTAATAATGTTTGGCACTCAAACCTGGGATTAAACAAATAGAAATAGAGATAAATAATTAATGGCAGAGTCTTCACAGTATACTACCATCTTGAAATCCCTCAGGATTTTTTCTAAGCCATTCAGCCTCTGTGCACTCTAATTCAGCAGGAAGTGACCTTCTCAGCTCAGCAGGAAGTAAAGCTCATCTCCTCTCAAGCTGATGCCTTAATCATCCATTTTAAAGATAGCGGGTTTGATTCATCAATATAAATCAGTTTTAAAGTCACTGGAGTCATTAAGGCTGTAGTGCTGAAATGAATAATAAAAATTTTATTCGCAAACATTTCTGAGTTTCTCAGGACTGGCTCTGAGTGTTCAGCCAGTCCTCGGAAACTCGGACTAATATTTGGTACTTGGTAAAATAAAACTGAGTACCGAGTATTTTCGGGGTACCGAGTCACCTTATATAGGGACAGGAAAAGTCCCGGATGTTGGTCTGAGTACTGGACTGAGTACCGAGTACCAGGTTGATTCCTCGGTTACTCAGTACTCATAAAACCGAGTTGAATGCCGAGATACTTGGTAAACACTGGGTAATTTCGATACTGAGTTTCAGCACTAGTATAAAGCCAGGGTAAGAAGAACTGGAAGAGGGGAGAGAAAGATTTGGCCCTGGCCTCTCGTGCCCCGGTAAGCCCTCTCTCTTGGTCTCACACAGACAGACATTGTGTCTTTCCAGTTCTGGTAATAGTGTCTCTGAGACTAGTCTCTCCTGGCAGGTACATGCTGTTCCCGACGCTTTCACATATTACATTACTTGCATGTGTTTGTGTTTGTCGGGCTGGGCAACCTCCGACCCATGGGCCAAATCTTGCCTGCAGCTGTTTGTTTGTTATTTGACCCAGTAATGGAGTCTGCAGCTTCTGCAAGCACAATGGCAAGTGCTTTGGAGCAAGCCTGTTTTCTGATCTCTCAGGGAGCATGCCTAGCCATGTCTCAATTTGCACTGTACAGTATGCCCACAATACACATGGGGCAAAACCCAGAGAGTGCACCCAAACCCAGAGAAATGCAGATTGAAGTACCATCTGGAGTTGGGTGTTAGGAACAGGCTCTAAGAAGAAGCCACTCCAAATAGGCACATGTGAATCCGGGTATGATCTTGCCCCGTGCAAATGCTAGTGATGTCACACGTCTATCATTTAGAGCTTTGTTAGGTGGGAAGCGTAATGTGTGACATCACTCTCATTGGCTGAAAACAGACCTGCACCTATCTCCACTTTAACACTGCCTTAACATTTCTTATGCATGTTGCAGGGCTGTATTGGCACCCTATGCAGCCCTGCAACATGCATAAGAAATGTTAAAGGTTCAGGTCTGTTTTCACAGATTGACAGCACCTGGAGTGGAGAGAGAGAGGGGAATCAGAGCTTAATTGTTCCAGGACTTACCAGGGCTTTTGCCTCGCACTTCCACTCAGCAAGACTCCACCCTTGGCCACTCATCTGACTGACTGTCTGAAGGTGGAGTGGGGGATGCACACTCCTGTACTGGCTACAAGTGCTGGGGAGCCCAGGTTTCCCAGTGCTCATGCCAGGGACATGTCAATTTCAAATGCCAGTCTGGTGCACTTCCCCCTCACCATTGTGGTAGAGGGAGTGTCTGGCAGGAGCCATCCATTAGATTCACTCCCCACACATTCCACCTGAGTAGCTGCTCTGCAGCTGGGCCACTCAGTGTCCATGGACACCCCTCTCCCCGCCTTGCTTGTTTAAAAACACCCAGCCTCTTCCCCTGACAGTTTGGGGGTTGGGGCTGCTGTGGATGGACATGAAGAGAAGACCACATGCATGTGAATGTGCCTCTGTACAGAGTTGACAAGAGATTGGGTGTGGCAGCAGCAGTCGTCCACAAACTCCATCAAACCTAGTCCAGCACTAAACAAGGGCTGTCAAAGAAGGGGTAAAACAGGGGCTGATAGAGTGGTGGGTCATAGCAGGGTAGTTCCAGCCACCGGTATGAAACAGCCATTCCAATTTCACAGAAAAGTTCCAAAAAATCAGAATGGCTGGTACTCAGATCAGTATTCCAAGCAGAACTAAGTTCTGATAGAAATACCAATTGGTGATTGCCGCATGTGCAAAATGGCCACTGCTGTACAACAAAATGGTGGCTGTGGTACACTGTGGTATTGTGGCCATCATTTTGTTGTACGATGGAAGCCATTTTGCACATGCAAAAATCGCTGAAACCTATTTTGAGCAGTCCGATCAGAATTCTTTCCACCTCAAATTCTAATTGGAACGATGAGCTGCTGTTCCCAGTTCTGTCGGAAATGGAAACTGGGAAGCATTTCAGGCTCATTCCTACCTCTGAGTACCCCCAGTACTTCTGAGGTCAGGGGCTACAGCATTCAGGGCAGGACTGAGCACTGACAACTTGTTTAGTTACAACTGAAGCACTGGGATGAACGGTTCTTTGTCTCTCTCTCCCTATCTCTGGTGTCTATGAAGCAAGATCACAGTAAAGTCCATGGTATCAGATTCTACTCTCTGATGTATTAGTTCCAAGCATCAGAAACTGTATGGAAGCCAATGGTACTACTCTCGTTTTATAATTCTGTAACTGAGAGTATAATCTATTTGATTAGAGTCATACCCCTTGGCTCTTGCTTTGTAAAGGATCAGGATTTCCCTGGCTCAAATGAAACTTGATTTGTGTTGCCTCACAGAAAAAGCCAAGGCATTTTACCATTAGTTTCCATAAGTTTATAAATCATCCCAAACTTTTTTTTGTTTTTTTGTTTTTGTCTCCAGGTATTTTATAATTTTTCATAAGACTGGGAAGTGTGGAAATGAGAGAAGTGAAAGTGGAAGAAATTACCTTGGCTTGTCTTCCTAACACGAAAGGGGGGGGGGGAATAACAGATGGCATCTGGTAATCTTTTTAAAAGATGGGATAAGACTTCTAAATCTTTGAGATTAGGTCCTTGAAGAGGAGGCCAAATGGAAAGTCTTGTTCACTGTCTGCCCAAATGTGAATTTCATCCTACCTTAAACAGATATTTTGTTTATAGGCTGGTAGACAAGAAGCTTATTTGGCTATTCTCACCAAAGGAAAAAGTCTGGTACTTTGAATGAGTGCTTTTTAAAAACAAAAGAAAAGCAAACAAACAAACAAAACACACTTTGGGAGCAGATTTTTAATTTAGCTCCATGCCAGGTTTCCAAGCGCTCAGCACCCACAATCTCTTCTCATTAGGCAATTAAACAAGGCTCAGTTTTTCAAAAATTACTTGAGACAGATCAGTTCCTGTTGTGACATCTCTGGCTAGATTTTCAAAGGCCTCATTATCCGATGGTGAGAGTCAAGGCTTTCTGTAGAGTGGGACAGGAGAGATGCCATTTCTTCTTACACATGGACTGGATCTCAGTAGGGCTCAGAGAGGTGCAGATTAGATCACCCCAGCTCAGTCCGTAGGATGCAGAAGCAACAAGTACGTTGTAGTGCTGATGCCCTAGCACCTGAAAAGCAAGATGGAGTTGCATTCCAACATTTCCAGTGATGGAATTTGTATCCATGTGTGTGTGTGTTTGTTGTTGGAATCTGTGCGTGCGTGTGCGTGCAGAGGGGTAGCTAGGTTGGAATGGGCCCGGGTGCAACAAATAAACTCCCCCTCCCCCCCGCGCCTGTCACCATCCTCTCCCAAACCTCTCTGCTCCCACCCAGCCCTCAGACAGACCTCCCCATCCAGTCTCCCTGCCCTCAAACAGACTCCCCTAATCCCCTGCCTACACCCAGCCCCCCCAAGCCCTCTTCACACCCCAGACCCATATCCCAGACCACCCCCATATCTCAGGGAACACTCACCTTTCCAGCAAGCGGCCGCGGCACAAGGCAGGCAGAACATCCTCAGGCTCAGCAGAGCAAACGGAGCTGCAGAGGAGTCAGGAGAGGCACCACAGTGGTATCGAAGCTGATGAGAGCAAAGGGGCTGCAGCCTCTGAAACACCTCCAGAGTGCCGGTCACCGCCACTCTCCTCTCCACTCTGACCACTGCCGACACCACTGCGGTGCCTCTCTCGACTCCTCCTCAGCTTCATTTGCTGCGCCGAGCCAGAGGCCACGCACGCAGGACAGCGCTTCTGCTTCTGGCACTTCTCCTGATCTGCACTGTCTCCACGCACCACAACAGGATGGGGGGTGGGGGGTGGCAGGGGTGTAGCTACCATACTATGGGGACAAGAGGAATCTTTTGGTTCCCTCCCCCAGCTTGGACCCTGGAACAAATGTCCTTCCTGTCCCTATGGTAGATATGCCACCGGGTGTGTGCATGTGAGCAGAGATCTATGTGTGTGTGTTTGTGCATGGAGTCTGTGTGTGTGTTTATGTGTGTGCATGTGTACTGGAACCTGTGTGTGCATTAGGGATGGGAAATCGGGTCGACAATCGATATTGGATCAAAATCAGAATCTGATTCAATTGAATTGGATTAAAATCGGAATTGGATTGTATTTTTCTCTATTGACTTCAATGGGGAAATTTGAATATCCCATTGAAGTCAATGGAAAACCGAAGCTATTCAGTTCAATGGGAATAATCCACAATCCTAGAATGATGAACAGGCCAAAGAAGAGCCTAGCAAATTGCAATAGCAGAGAGGGGGAAAGAAGTGAGAGTGCACCCCTGAATTAATCCGATCCACTGAAAATCAGGTGAATCGGGAAAATCGGGTGGATTGGATTAATCCGATTTTGATGAAAATTGAGTGAATCGGATTTTCCCATCCCTAGTGTGCATGTGTACATGCTGGAATCTGTGTCTGTGTTGCTTCCAGAGTTAGGGAATGGGCAAGGTAGGTCATAACTTGGAATCTCACTCAGCTGACTCGGTTTTCTACAGATGTTCTGCCACAGGAGAAGTATTAGGCATTCTCCCATCTAGTTCAGAGAAAACCTTCCTCTTTAATCCAGTAAGAATACTGGACCATGGGTTTCCAGGAGTTTAGTTTTCTTTACAGTCCTCTTAGCTACAAAAAAACACACAAACAAACAAAGAAAACAGCTTTCACAAAATCGGAGTCTTTAGGGTTTTCACTACCTTCCCAACCTCTGGGTATTGCTCTCAGGACACTTTTACATGAGCGGTCGGCTCCAGCATGTTGAAAAACGCGCCTTGAAAAACATTGTGCAGGGGGGTGGAAGGGGTATTAGATGAAGGTTTAGATATCTAGGTCTTTCACATGGACTATTTAAAAGAATGCATGAACACCGATTCCAATGACGGACGGTGACTTCTGGCTCATGTAAACCCACTGTGCGACTTTTTTCACAGTGTGTTTTTCAATGCACTAGAGATGGCCAATCATCTAAGAGTGGTTTCAGACCCTTACCATGTCCCATTCTCAGACTGGCCTGGGACTACCTCTCACGTTGCAGCTCTGCTTCTTACAGCTTTTCAAGCCCAAGCTCAGCTGAAACCAACTAGCATAAGAGCCAGGAGAAATGCTCATTTCTCCCTTCTGGATATTTGAAGATACATATCCATGAAGCAACAATCTGCTATGCCACCTTACTTTTCAACAACCAAAGTCTTGCTCTACAGGGAAGGTGTTGCTTTAGCATTGGCAGGGCCTGGGGTTGTCAAGGTGACAGAAGAGCAAAGTGGCAGGCCCCACAGAAAGGTCCTATCCCAACAGCCTCAAGCGTGGTAGTGGTGCAACCCCAGGAGCCGCCACCACCACCACGCTAGAGGAGCTCTGGGAGGCCTTCTGCCACTACCACCACTCCAAAGGGCTTCTGAGATGCCCTGTACCATGAGCTTCACGAGTAGTAACAGGACCCTGGAAGTTTGGGGAAGGGGGGGGGAGAGGGAGTGGCAGCAGTCCTCTCAGGGCACCTTGGAAGTTTCCAAGGCATCATTTTCTGTGGCAGCTCTCAGTGGGCAGGTGGGGGAGGTATAGGACCCTGAATCAAAACATGGAGGCAGGGGTATAGGTCCTGGTTAAGGCCAGCCCTTTCTACAAGAAAAAGAAGGGAGAGCTCATTTAACCAATAAGCTAATAGACAATGCTACACAAGATCACACGGAAACACCAGAACCTAGGATTAGTACACCCAGTGGTGTATGGTAAACCCAGTGGGGTCGATCCCATGCCTTGTAGATCCTGTATGTAGTCATGTGCATAGCCACATGCAAACAGCACAAACTTCCATTGCAGGTACATTGTGCTCCACATAAGCTGCTCACATGCGTGTACACGGGATCCGTGTGACATGGGATCAGCCCACATTGTTTGGGTACCCAGACACACTGCTAACTCTGCTATGGCCCTCTAGCAACCTTTTGTATTAATTACTGAAGAAGGTATTAGCTTTTTAGCCTCACTTTGCTTGGCTGATGATATTCCCATGTCAGTGCTCTCTACTATGGGTATAACTATAGTAGGGGATGTAGGAAATGCATCCCCCACAAATTTACCAGGGTCACACGGGTGGCACTTACATGGGTCAAAGGAACCCAGCATTCCCCACAATTTTTAGCTCCAAGTAACACCACTGCTGCTACCTGATATCAAAGTCAAATTACAGCTACGTTCTTACATGCTGAGCAGCCACATCTGGCTTCTCTTTGTGCTCCTCTTCCCAGGCCTGAAAGCAACAAGGGTGTTTTGGCCCCATGCTATAAATCTGTTTCAGTTGCTTCTGAAATTTGCCAGATCCTTCTGATATTTATAGCTCACTGCAATGTGGAACTGTATTCCCGTTTTAAGTATTGGCATCTTTTTGATGAATTGAAAAGTTTTGTACAAATCAGCTTTTAATCCTGGCAAAAGGCAGGGAGATAAAAACAAGGGAAAATGAAAAATAAATGAAAAGGGGAGCTTTTGTTGCGAAGTTGTTTTTCATCACCCATGCCCGCCCACTCGGCAAAGCGTGAGACTGTGTGCATCAGTGATTAGTGCTCCTTGGAAATGTAAGAACAAAAAGAACAAGTGAAAAGAATCTTTGTTTAAATTTTCAAATAGGAGCCAGAAAAAGAATAATTAAAAGCGACTAAACCGAGCAAGGGAGCCCAAGAGAGCCAGAGATTATGCAGTTTTTGCCATAAAGACAGGGAAACTTCACTATAGCAAATTCACCTTACTAATGATGCCTTCCTTGGGGACCATTTCCCAGATATAGGTCACAGTCTTCCACCATATAAAGTCAATGGAAGTTGAGCCGTTCACTTTAATAGGTGGAAGAACATACCCATTGATTTTTGGCCTACTCTTCCAAAAGGATATGAGGACAGCAAGCATGTCAGAGTGGGAACTGAGCCCAGTCCTTTGGATTACAGGAGGTACTCTAGTCACTGACCTATTTTCAGAACTTTGGTTCTTACTCCATACCTATTGGCCCAAACTGCACTTCTGAAGTCTGTGACTGACTGGAGGTAAATCACACTCTATTGGCCAGTCATCTTCATCTATATAAGGTCCCAGCAGAGGCCAGAGGATGTCTGTTCAATGTAACAACTATCTGGATTGCATCCCTGGACCTTAACTGTGTACTTTGTTACTGCTTTTTTCCTGTATTGCTCTTATTCTGGCTCAGAACTGCTTCATTGGTGTTTGTGCTGATCTCCAGCCTGGTTCTGTGGATTTCCTGGCTCTGGCTTTGGCTCTGGCTTTCTGGCTTCTTATTCATTGTAGCTCCTGACCTAGCTCCAGTTTTTTGACTCCATGTTTCTGAACTGGCTTCTGTCCCCCTTGGTGACTCAGGCAAAGGATGTGGCCATGTTGAAACAGAATTGATGCCAAAAGGCTCTTCTGCCCCTTTCCAACATGAACACGCCCTCTTCTTGTGAGTCATGACATCACTACGCTAGGAAAGTGCAGGCAGTGAGATCAAAATTGGGCGGGACAGCCACTTCACACCCCTTTCCAGTATGAAACTGGATTGCGATAAAAGAAGTGTGGTGAAGACATTCTCATGCCCACCCCAGAGTAAATTCTGCCCATACCCCTGGCTTCTGGTGGGAAGGGGTTCATCAGCAGGATTTCAGTGGGCATTTATAGACACACATTAAAGTTCTGGATGTTTCAATCTTCTGGGTTTACAACTCCACAAGTAAGTTCTGGATTCATTTTTCACACACACACTGCCCTGAGGCAGTTCCTGGATGCATTTGTCACACAAACACTGCCCTGAGGCAGCCTCAAGTAGCCTCAGCTGTAAACCTGACAGGCTGCCATGGAAACCAAGTGACCACAGCTGCCTGGAGCAAAGCAGTTTACCTGGAGAACCTTTTACACACAAAAGTTCATGCAGAAGGTCAAAGATTCAGATGTTTAAGATCTGGATGAGTGATTTAGACACACAAAGTTCTGGATGTTACAGCAAACATCCAGGATAAATGTCTGAAAAAACACCCAGTGTCTCCACCCCTACCATGAATGCTCATGTGTCACCCCATCTGCTGGGTGTTTTGCTATCACCCATAACATAAACAGACAGAAGACATCTTGTTCTCAAAAGGCTTTTATTGTAACTGCTAATGCACATACAAAATGGCTGCCAAAATGGATGTTGACTTCCTGTTGATATCATGATGTCAGCCATTAGGAATGGAGTTAACCTTTAGTACTACAGATGTTCTCTTTGGGTAGTACAGTTCCTATTGGAGACTGTACCTCAAGGACAAAAGCTGGCCTTTTATCAAAGTATCCATTCTGAAAAGAGGAGGGATCTTTTCATAAATGAATTCCAGTACACAAATTGTAACGTATGGACACTTGAGACCAGTCATTTTAAGAGGATTAAGAGACATGGCAGATGAGATTTAATGTGGACAAGTGCAAAGTGATGCACATAGGGAAAAATATTCCAAACTATGAGTACAATGCTGGGTACTAAGCTGGGAGTTACCACTCAGGAAAAGAATCTCGGAGTGATTGTGGACAATACACTGAAATCCTCAGCCCAGTGTACAGCAGCAGTCAAAAAAGCAAACAGAATGTTAGGAGTTAGTCGCAAAGAGATAGATAATAAAACTGAGACTGTCATAATGCCTGTATACAAATCAATGGTTTGACCGCACCTGGAATAGTGTGTGCAGTTCTGGTGGCCCCATCTCAAAAAAGACATAGCTGAACTAGAAAAGGTTCAGAAAAGAACAACGAGAATGATAAAGGGTGTGAAACGGCTTCCATACAAAGAGAGGCTTGACAAGCTGGGTCTCTTCAGCTTAGAGAAGAGAAGACCGAGAGGGGACATGATAGAGGTTTATAAAATTTTGAGTGGTATGGAGCAAGTAGATAGGGAACCGTTATTTACCCTCTAAAATAGTACTAGAACTAGGGGACACTCCAGGAAACTAGTTGCCAGCAGATTTAAAAGAAATAAGAGGAAGTACTTTTTCAATTAGCGCATAATTAACTTATTGAATTTGTTGCCAGAGGACGTTGTCAAGGTGAGTAGTATAGCTGTGTTAACAGGACACCCCACTCCCACTCATGATTATTGGGGGGTTGATGCCCCAATAGCCACCTGACTCTTAAATTTGGGGGAATTAGCCGAATTGGTTGGACTAGGGGTCCCCACATGTCTCCCGGATCAGTCTGAGGTCAGATACGCGCCACAGTCAGGTTATGTACCCTCCCCAAAAGAATAGTAAAGGGAAAAGAGGGAGACGAAATGCTTAATAAAAAAAGGAATATTTATTTAACAGGAACGGGAAGTATTCAAGAAAACACACAATTAGCTAACAAAGTTCCCGGTCTGGCTGGCGGTTTTCAGAGGGAAACACAAGCGGCAGCTGGGAAAATGAAAGTAATATGAGAGAGAGAGAGAGGGAGGGTGGGAGGGAGGGCTAGAAGTAAAAGGAGGTTGGGCAATTCCCACCGATAAGGTGTGGCAGTACTATCCTGTGTAGGAAAAACCTGGGTTCTCTAATTGTCCATGCCTTTGGAGTTTTTGCCATTCTAGATTCCATTCACCAGTGATTTCTTTAAAACAAGGAGGAGGCTCTAATCTTAACTGCCCCATATTTACTCAGGGATTCCTCCACTTAATCGCCTTTTCCAAGGGTGGGCTGGTTTTTGCATGAAAAGACTTTCCCCCTTAGGCTTCTCTGTTGCTCAATCCTGGCTCTGTTCAGGCTTTTCCACTGTCTGATGACTCACGTCTCTTCTGTCCTTTCCGATTATGGGGGAGGGGCTGTCCTTTTTGGGGTGCATTCTGCACTTCTCGCAACAATTCCCCCTGTTGGGGACGAGGCTATTCATTAGCCATCATCCTCACATTACCCTTTGGAGTGGTCACGGTCGTTGAGGTGCTGTAGCCAAACTGTGGTTCACGTAATCCAGCATACTAGCCCTAACATGCAAAATACTGGCCCAATTTGGAAGACGATGATCAACACGATCAGGTGGAGCATTATGTTAAAAACACCAGTGGACCAGGAATCCCAGCCTAGCAAGGACTCCCACCAGGCATGCTGACCGGTGGATTTAATGTCTGCTATGATATTTGAGATAATTTGGTTGTTGTGCTGCACAGTTATGGAAGCAGTTTGCCCTAACTGCCGGGCCTTTTGCAGTTCTTGTTGTAAGGAGGGGTGTGAGAGAAGAGTTTTCAGAAATGAAAGCCCCATGCCCAATGAAACCAGGTATACAGACTGATATATGGAGGGGAACAATTGCATATGTTGCACAGTCCAGACCGGGGTTATGTACTTAAAATCACAACCTACAATTACAGATACATTACAAAAACATCTATTGAGGAGGGGGATCATTGGTTGAATTTCTCTGCTGTTCATGGTTACATAGTTACATACAATCCTAACACATACACAACCATTACCAATGTATATTAAAGATGGTTGATTCATTTTCTTTTCTAATATTAAAAGAAGAAACAGACTCATTACCAGGGAAGAGAGAAAAACATTTTATTATATGTAAGTTAGTAAGTAAGTAATTTATTGTGGCCTTAACAATATCGTCCTTTAAAAACAGATTATCCAAATACAAACTATACACAATTTTAAAACCAGGGTAAACCACTCATATGTAAATATTAATATAACACACAGCTAAATCTTACAATTTTAAAACATCTTTTCCAATTAAAAAATAAAAATAAAAATAAAATGAAATTAGAGAGAGAACGATAAAGCAATAAAGGAGGAGGGAGGAAAATGGCCTACTATCTGATAACCATATTTCTGGTATCCTAATGGTATGACTTCCCTAATATCAATATAACGTCCCACATAGAATGAAAAAACAAATGCTATTTAACTATTTCTTTCCATATTCAATTCCTCCCCCCCCCCTTAGTTCTCTCCCCCCTAAATGACGGAACGCGATAACAGAACAGGAAGACATCACCAATCCTCATCATGTATCAGCCAAATAGCTCCTAATCTTCACCTATAAAGCTCTTCACAACCTCGCTCCCCGCTACCTCTCTGCACTTATCGCCCTCCATTCTCCAGCCCGTGCACTTTGCTCCTCTTCTGTCCCTTCTCTCACCTTTCCACACCTTCCCTGCTCCCCTAAGCGCCTTCGTCCCTTCTCACTTGCTGCCCCCCATGCCTGGAACTCCCTCCCTGTCCACATCCGCCTTGCACCCTCCCTTCATACCTTCAAATCTCTCCTTAAAACTCACCTCTTTCGCTCTGCTCTGTCTGACTCTTTATCCTGCTGAGCCACTATTCCTATACCTACGATCGGTTTACCCTTATCCTTGCAACATGGACCTGCCTGCTGTCATTCTCATCGTAACCAAGCCAAGTACGTGCACTTGAGACCTCGCATCTTCATGAATGTTAGACCCCTTGTCTCTCCCTCTGTTCCCCTTCCTAAGTCTCTCCCCCAGCTCCTGTCTCTCAGATTGTAAGCCCTAGGGGCAGGGACCCTGTCTATTTTATTACTTTGTAAAGTGCCAGGTACACTGCTGGTGCTATATAAATGTTTGTTAATAATAATAATAATAATAATAATAATAATAATAAATAGACTTCTCAGCTTTAAAGACCTCTCTCCTAATTCTGGATGCTTGTTTTGCGAATTTCCCCACACACTCACTAATCTCTGCTTTCCTCTCTGATAGCAGATAAGCTTCCTATCCTTAGACCAACCCCCTCTTTTTTGTTTATCACCTATAAGCTTTATTCTTGCTTGACTGTACTGGGGACATTCCAAGAGGTAGTGTGGAAGATCTTCTGTTTTTCCCAACTCACAGCCACACTTTCTTTTCTCATAAACTAATTCCTGTATCCTGCCCCTCCACACTTCGGTCTCCATCGTTTGCATCCTTAGAGCAATAAAAGCTTTCTGTACCTCCTGCTGCAAAATTTCCTTCAAATATTGAGCGCCTTCTATTCCAGGGAGCCAATATTTAAACCAAGGAGCAAGCCGGGATTGAGCGGCATCAGCTCTTAGTTGTTGAAACCTGATGTCCTTAATTCTTTGCCTAAGTTCACTTAATGCCTTATTCATTGGTAGACTTATAAGATAATCTTTAGAAAAACCTAATTGGGTTAAATGATACTGAGCCCCCCTCCGCACCACCACCACCACCACCACCATGTCCTTCTATACTTCCCTTGTTCCTTATATTTTTCTTCTAGGCATAATCTCTCCAATTTATTCCCCGATCTATGATGCATTTTCAGCCAGTATGTAAGCAAAAGACAATCAGATTTTAAGGAGATTGGTAGGTATCCCAGTTCCAGGTGTATAATTGCTGCTGCCATACACCCAGGGACTTCTAGCAAAGTTCTCATAAATTTGTTCTGAACTGGCTCCAATTGCTTACCCAAGCATTTCTCACTTCCCCATATCTGGGCACCATATGCTAGTTTGTTCCCTGTTCTTGTATCAAAAACCCTCATGGCTGGCATCACTAACTTCCCCCTTTTTGTGAAATAGAATTTGAGCAATGTCCTTATTACCGGGTTAACGGATTGCTTTGCAGCATTTATATGCATTTGCCATGAACTTGATTGGGAAAATGTTACTCCCAAATACGTAAACATGGGCACCTGTTCAATTTTCTTCCCCTCTAAAAACCAACTATACATCTTTTTCCCGACAGAAAAAAACATTATTTTCATCTTTTTATTATTAATTTGCAGTTCATCTCTTCTGCTATTTTGACCCAAATCAGTCAACAGCTTAATTAGACCCAGACGACTTGTAGATATTAGCAGCATATCATCTGCGTACAGCAATATAGAGACACGCCTGCCCACAACCTTTGGGGCCACCTTTGTCCCTATGTTCCTCTATTAATGTATTTACATATAAATTGAACAAAGTAGGTGCCAAGAGGCACCCCTGTCTAAGTCCTCTACCAATTTTTATGGAACCTGTCATCTGTCATTTATTGCTCATAAGAACCCTGACTGTTGTATCTGTGTATAGAGTCTGAATTAATGCCAATAATCTCTTATCTATCCCATAGTTTACCAGTTTCTACCAGAATCTCTCCTGGTTTATTGTGTCAAATGCACTGGAAAAGTCAATAAATGCTACAAACAAATTTTGCTTTTTATACTTATGCTTTTCCACCAAATGGGTCAGAATGAAACAGTTGTTAATTGTACTGCTATCTTCCCGGAGTCCTGGAACCCCGCCTGCTCCTCTGCCAGTATCTGCTTCTCTGATATCCAGTTGTTTAATCTGTTCAGCAGAATTCTGAAATACAGTTTAGCTGCTATACATAACAGGGTGATGGGTCTATAATTATGTGGGTTTGAATTGTCCCCCTTTTTGAAGATGGGCACAATTGTACCCATTCTCGACTGTCCTGGTATCTTCCCTGTATGATTGATTAATGTAAACAATGCAGTCAGAGCACCCACCCACCGGTCTGGAGCAAGTTTAAATATTTCACCCTGGATAAAATCCGGCCCTGGTGCTTTCCCCATCTTCAGTCTACTTATAGCCTCCAGGACTACTTCTTCTGCAATCGGAATCCATTCTGGTATCTTGCTCAGATCCATATGGGCCGCAGTCCTATCTTTCTCTGAGCCAATTTGAAACAAATACTCAAAATGTTGAACCCATTTTGTTTGGGTAATCTTTGGCTCCATACACACATAGGCTCCTTTCCCTGTTCTAACCAGTCTCCAAAATTCTTTACTATCCTTATCCACCACTGCCTGCTGGAGTTGTCTCAATTTTTCTCTAAAATATTCATATTTCTTCTGACCTATATGTCATTTATATGCCTTCAACACTTCACAGTATTGCTCAAGAGTGCCATTCTGATGTTTTAACTTATACGCTTGGCTCCTTAGACCTGATCTTAACTGCCTACAACTATCGTCCCACCATGCATCCTCACTTCTAGCCCCCCCTACTCTCCCCCACAGGGTATAAGTGACCAACGGACAAAACATGTCCATTAATTGACCATATGACAACAAGGCCTGTCCTACATCATCACTACACTCCAACAACTCTCTTAGCCTAATCATTCCTTCAGTATCCATCAACTCCTAAATATTATCATTCATACTACTTGACCAACTTAATGTACACACTCCCACTTTTTCTATGTCTCCTTGCCCACACTGTATATTCATAATCCTCTCCAATTCTGGGAGTAGGGAGAAAAACAAGGACCATTCATTTCTAAGTTATCATCTAAACACACAAATCCTAAATTATCTCTATATTCACACCTGCGTGTATTTACATTCTTAAAGCTACCCTCCCAGAGAAAGGCGAATCAGTTGGGATTCCTGGAATACAAAATCTTATTGTGGCCAATCTGCCATACTAGCGGGACAACTGGGAACGCTCTCCGGGCTTCTGTAGCTGAGATTGTTATTATAAACAATTTCATCTGGTTTGGGGTAGAGTCATAACTCACATTCACAAGCTTCCACCAATCCTGAAGCTCGTTCTCCCTTGTGGTCAATTTGGCTCGAATTAGATTTAATAGCTCCATGGGGATATGTCCCTCTTTTGCTTGCCAGATTATTCTGAGTCACACTTTGGGCAAAGCTTTGGGCTTGCATACAGGCTAACACTAACAAGACATTATTTTGCAAGGATTGTCTTCCAGAGATTAGGAACAAATCATCTTTTTTCCAGAATCAACTCCCAGGTGGGCAAAATTCTATTGATTGCTGCTTGTTCCCTTATTAGCTGTGCAAAAGATTCTGTAACCAGAGCGCTAAGTTTCCCATATCTCTGGTGGCATAAGAAACTTTGTTAATCAGTAACTCAATGTTGGCAGTATCTATGAATGAGGCTCCTGCTCCTATTGTTCCCAAACAATCTGACAACCCAACCCTAGCCCAAGTTCTGGGGTTCCAATGTTGCCATATGGACACCCATTTGGACCGTCCGGTTTGGCTAATTTTGAAGGCTTGCACCATACCCGGAGGCTGGAGTCATTTCTTTTGGGTTCAGTGTTCAATGGAAGTGAGTAGCAAAATTTTGTCCTTTCTCTGGAGTCCCGGTGTGTGCAATTGGCTCTATTTTCCCAAGTGCATCCAGTCTCATTGCATACAGGTTGGGCATCCGCCACATGAACTCTGCTCCTGGGTGTGCTCTCCATGGGTCACATCTCCATACCCTCACAGGGATCATGGGGCTTCTCCTTGGCTCCTTCTCGGACGCGGATCCCGGAGACGCGCTCACCACTCCAATCACCCACCATACCAGCACTGCCGCTTGAATCTTGGCTTCCTGATGAGACAAAGATTGGAGGGGGGGGTGTCTCGTCTTGAGGCGAGGGTTACCAGGAACAAGGGGGAGACCCTTCCCCACCAAGCACAGTGTTTTCTATGCTTGGCTTATGGAACTAGGATGGGGTAGGGACTCTGAGGGTAATTCGAGGGAAGGGCAAGGAACAATGGAGGGGGTCTTAGTTCAAAGAGCCAATTGTGTATTTTACTTCTACTCCCCCCGTTCCTTCTTCTTTAAGGGGGCAAAAAGTGGAAGCTTACATCGGCCAATGTCAAGCTGCCATCACATACATACCATCAGGGCCTCTCCAGGGCTAGAGCAGCAACATCAAAAGTCAAAGTTTAGCAACTGCGCCCATCCCCAAACCATCAAGCAAAAATCCTCAAGCATATATATATATATATATATATATATATATATATATATATATATATA
>QEPC01014205.1:292716-319133 GCA_003113815.1 Sphenodon punctatus
CCCCGCCAGTCCCAATCTCAACCCCCCAAACCCCACCAGCCCTGACCTGAACCCCCGCCAGCCCTGACCGAATCTCTCAACCCCTGCCAGTCCCCGCCAGACCCAACCTCAACCTCCCAACCCCAATCTCAACATCCCAACCCCAACCTGATACCCAACCCCAATGCCTAACTCCCACCCCCCAACATTCCCCCATCCCTGACCTGACCCTGACCCCCCCAACCCCCCCACAACTTTCCCCCGGTCCCAACCTGACCTCTCCATGCCTGCGCCTATCTCCCGCCCCCCAGATCATAATGTCTACATTAATGTCTGGATATACCTCTCCAGATATCAGCTGTACCTCCCTTTTTCAACTGACCCAGACCCTGCTGTCTTGTTACTATCCCAGTGTTTGGAGGTCGTGGCGGAATGGATGCAGCAGAGCAGACTGAAGCTCAAACCCGATAAGATGGAGGTGATGTTGGTGGGGAGAGTGAGGGAGGTCATGGCCCCCCTGATTGGGGGGTTCGCCCTCCCATGCTCAGAAGGTCCAGAGTCTGGGGGTGATACTGGATGTGGATCCCTGCCTGGAGCGGCAGGTGGAGGCATTCACAAAGGCTGCCTTCCGCCAGTTGCATCTGGTGCGGAGGCTGCGTCCGTTCATCTCTGGCCTGGACCTGGCCTCCCTCATCCATGCCTTCGTCACCTTGAGCCTGAACTACTGCAACGTGCTCTACGTGCGACTTCCCTTGTTCCTGGTTCGGAGGCTGCAGCTAGTGCAGAATGCAGTGGCCCAGGTCCTTTCGGGGAAGGGTCATTGGGAGCACATAACACCTGTGATCCAGACTCTGCACTGGTTGCCAATAGTGTGCCGAGCCACGATCAAGGTTTTGGTGTTGATCTATAAGGCCCTTCATGGTCTGGGCCCCTCGTACCTCAGGGACCGCCTTGCCCACCACGCCCCAGAGCGGCTTTTTTGGTCTGCTGGGGGTGCCTTCTTGGAGGTACCCAGCATTAAGCGGGGGGCCACAATGGAGAGGGCATTCTCGGTGGCCGTGCCTTTGGAACTCACTCCCGGAGGAAGCTTTCCTGGTCCCAAGCCTTTTGACATTCCACCAAAGTTATAAATCCTGGCTGTTCCCCCAGGCTTTTGGAGAGGGGGGTTAATTATTTTAAAATGTTTTTATATATGTGATTACTTTTTATTGTAAGCCACCCCGAGCTGTTTTAGGAGGGACGGGGTAGAAATTTGATAAATAAATAAATAAATAAATAATCACACAAAACTAGAAAATTAACTAAAACAAAAAACGTAACACTTTAAAAAAACCTTAAATGCAAAAAACGTTTTCTTCAAATAACAAAAAAACCCCAGACAATTAAAATTCAAAAAACCTTCAACTCCATACATTGCAACAAAACATAAACGCCAAAAAAACATTGAAATTATTTCAGAATTTGATCAATATTTAATATTTTACCCTAATCAACATAGATGTAATATATGTTCTTAATTCCTTACCATACATACTTATATTCATTTTCATCAATAACTAAACTTTCCCATTTTCCCATTATTAAACTTGAATTTCTTATCATAATTCAACAACATGCAATTTTTTCACAGTGCATTAAGTCTGTGCTTTACATGTATAGAAATTTAATACAATTAATACAATAAAGTGTTCACAGTGAGTGTACATAACATTATACAATTTGTTCTACACAATGCAATTGTGTACAAACAGACTTAATACCCCCTCTTCCCCCCGTATGCTCTATATCCCAGCTCACTACTGGGGCTAGGGCTTCAGGCATCTGCCATGCGAAATTGTAGGAAGCCTCTGGGGTGGCACCAGAGGGCAATTTGGACTCCCATACGGGGGAAGGATCAAATTCTTCCTCAAAGAAATCCTCAACCCGCACAGCAGCCACTAAACCCCTGTGCAGTTTGAGCTCCTCCTAGAGCTTTTGAATAGTTGCCTCACAGGCTTCGTGGCTAGACGTGACCTTAGCAGTCTGGTTCTGATCCACCAGAAAACATGCCATTGTCCATGCCTCTTTAAGCTGCTCTCGTAAACCCTCTGACTGCTTCTCAGCCTGTGCAGCCCTGACCTGGGCCTTTTTACCCTCCTCCTGAGCCTTTCCCAGGAAAGTTGTTAGATTCCATTTCTCTGCTACTGAGTCACATTTGTCCCTGTCCAGCTCTGCACACTTCACCTCTAATCTCTCAACCTTCTCATATTGCTGCTTTATTTCATTCACTAGAGCCTCCTTCTCTTTTAGCTCCTTACTATGTTGCTCCCTGCAATCTTTTAACATTTCCTGCAAGTCACAGCACACATACCACAGAGCCCAAGCTGCACACGCATCCTTCTTATCATCCCTTGGCTTGAATTTCTGACAATATTTCAGATATGCCTCACACACCGAGGCCACCAGGTCCTCGCTCTTAAAGCATCCAGGTTTCCATAGGCACTTTCCCTTCTTTGCTGCCCACTTTTCTAATTTTGACTTTCCCTTTTTCTTTCTGAGCATGGTGCTTACCTCACTTCCATTAGCTGCCATTCTGGAAGCTAACCTTATGTAATTCCCTGTATTACTTCAAAAACCCACTAATACAATCTTGGAGCTGTCTTTCTCTTACAGCCCTGAGACCCAATTATTCTTAAAAATCCCCAAACTATCTTTTCCTTACAGTTTCACAATCAAATTTCCCCAAATACCCCAAAGCTGACACTACAGTTTCAAGATCAAAAATTCCAGAGCTGCCACTGCAGTCCCAAGATCGACACACTCTCCACAATCCCAAGACCACCCATACAGTCCCAAGATTAAACTTCTCTAAGGACCCCAAAACTGACACTACAGTTTCAAGATCAAAAATCCCAGGGCTGCCAATGCAGTAACAAGACCCAAATTCTCTAAAAATCCCCAAACTGACACTACAGTTTCAAGATCGAAAATTCAAGGGCTGCCAATGCAGTCCCAAGACCAAAACTCTATAAAGATCCCCTGACTGCTTTCCTCCTGCAATCCCTAGACCAAACAAATCTCCAAATACATATCCCTGGACTACGTCTTGCACTCCCAAGATCGACTTCTCTACTCATGGGGCTAACTCGATAGTCACCCGGTTCTCATTTGTCTAAACTCACAAGCAAAAACCCTCGGTTACCAGAAAGGTCCTGTTGGACATGGCGCTCTTCTCTGGAGCCCTCAATCTAGTACCCAGCCCCGTTGGACTTGGTGTTTTTACAGGCAAGTTCAAACAGACAATCCAACAACCCAAAATCCCACAATCCAACAACCCCTTCTTGCAAACGCTTTAAATTTTAAATCCACAGTCCAAAGAAGAAAACAGAGAAAAGAAAGGATAGAGAAAAGCACAGAAGGAGGAAAAAGATAGAATTTGGGGGGGGTTGGCTGGCTGTAGCTGCGCACGCCTCCGAGAGTTCCCACTCGTGTCCTTAGTGGGTTCCCACGTGACTGTCCACGTGCTCCACCAATCTGTTAACAGGAGACCCCACTCCCACTCATGAATATTGGGGGATTGGTGCCCTAATACCCACCTGACTCTTAAATTTGGGGGAATTAGCTGAATTGGTTGGACTAGGGGTCCCCACGTGTGTCCCGGATCAGTCTGAGGTCAGATACGTGCCACAGTTAGGTTATGTACCCTCCCCAAAAGAATAGTAAAGGGAAAAGAGGGAGACAAAATACTTAATAAAAAAAGGAATATTTATTTAACAGGAACGGAAAGTATCCAAGAAAACACACAATAAGCTAACACAGTTCCCAGTCTGGCTGGCAGTTTTCAGAGGGAATCACAAGTGGCGGCTGGGAAAATGAAAGTAATATGAGAGAGACAGAGAGAGAGGGCTAGAAGTGAAAGGAGGTTGAAGAAGGGGAAACAGGACCAGTGGCTACCTCTCCTTGCCTGTTGCAGAAGGGGACAGGCAACCCCACGGATCCAGCAAAGTTATGGGATGCAGGGAAGGGACAGACAAAAGTCTGGGAGACCCCACGGAGAGACCTGCATGTGTTTGCATCTAAAGTTTTTCTCCGTTCCAGAGGGGGAGCGGTTATACATTTTGGGACAAAAGATTTGGGATCAGCTTACGTATACTACAATAGGTGAGATGGGAACATATGAGAGATTTCCTGGGTGGGTTTAGGTCTGAGAAAGGGAACATGCCCACAGGGACGGAAGGGCCAAGAATGCCAATAGGTGCGACAGGAAAGAGGTGCCAGTGTGTCTAGTTACACAAAAGGGAAGAGGCAAAGGGTAAACAAAACTGGGGCCACAGAGACAAAGGACACATCAGGGCATAAACAGGGGGAGATTTCTAATCAGTGTGGGGATGGAAGAGAATCATGAGGAGTGTCTGGTGCTAGCAGGCAATTCTCACTGATCAGGTGTGGGGGTACTATCCTGTGTAGGAAAAACCTGGGGTGCTCTAATTGTCCGTGCCTTTGGAGTTATTGCTACTCCAGATTCCATTCACCAGTGATTTCTTTAAAACAAGGAGGAGACTCTAATCTTAACTGCCCCATATTTACTCAGGGGTTCCTCCACTTAATCGCCTTTTCCAAGGGTGGGCTGGTTTTTGCATGAAAAGACTTTCCCTCTTAGGCCTCTCTGTTGCTCAAACCTGGCTCTGCTCAGGCTTTTCCACTGCCTGATGACTCATGTCTCTTCTGTCCTTTCCAATCATGGGGGGGTGGGCTGTCCTTTTTGGGGTGCATTCTGCTGGATTTAAAAAGGATCCATTAATGGCTATTAACCAAGAAGTTTATGGAATGAACTTCTTACTGTCAGGAGCTGGGAGTGAACAACTGGGAATGGATTGCCCATTGTGACTGTTGGTTCTTCTCCCATGTGATCGAGATTGGCCACTGTTGGAGGACGGGATGCTGGACTTGATGGACCATTGGTCTGACTCAGAATGGCACTGCTTATGTTCTTATGACTAAGAAAAAGGGAAGTGGTAACATTTAACAGCCCTCTAACTAATGGCCATATTTTCTTAGACTTCTTTGATGGAATGTAAAAAGACCCCAATGACCCCATTGGGAGGGATTAAAAAAATAGGAATTAACCTGAATCAACAGAAACTAAGGCGAGTTTTGTTACAAGAAACACAATTTTAGAAGCCAAAGAGGTTGTTAATTTCAAACTGGGGGTGAATGAAGCACATACTTCATGCTTCTTGAAAATAAAACACAAAAAGCCAAAGGAAGTAGGAATTTCAGTTTGGAAAAATATTGTGGGGTTTTTGAAAAAAAATGTTATGAGATATTCCAGAGAGTCCAAAATAAGTTTGGTAACCAGCAAGACTGGGGTGGGGAATGGGTTGGGGGAAATAGGGTTTGAATAATGTGCAAAGAGGCAGGGTTCCTGTGTGGAGACTGTCTAATTAGTAAACTGAAGAACCTTTTCCTCCTTCAGGGCTACTTTGAAAATTAGTGTAAGTCACAAGGGCCAATAGGAGTTCAGTGGCAAAAAGCCTGAGGGGGCATGCTCGGATAGGTAAGAAGAAGGGAGAGTTCAGATCAGGGATCCAGACATGGATCCTCCCCATCTTTGAGCGCCTTTCATTTCAGTTACATCTCGGAAATCTTCTTCTGAGCGTATTCCTACAGTGCTTGAGGGTAGAGGCTGGATCCACTGGAAAGAGAAAGGGGCCAAATGAAAACTGGCCATGGGCTATATTTCCTCCCCATACCTGCTCTAGTCAATGCCCACAAACTGTGTAGAGAAAACGTCGTTATTAAAGTCCTAAACATGTTTCTTTGGATAGACATTACTACCTGAATGCAGGATAATAAGACTGGTGGAAGAACTTCATTTTTATTAGACCTGTGCACAGGATCAAGTATTTGTCTTTGTATCTGTGTCAGTATTTTTGTTTTTAGTATTTGCATTTATTTGTATTTGTATCTTTAAGGTGTTCACTGCATTTTATCAATGCATCTGGAATGAGACAAGGACAACATTATTGGATTTAAAAGGCCACACTCTATATTCAGGTTATAATTAGGCTGGTGGAGGTAATTGCCCTTCGGCAATTCTGGTCCAGTGCTTACTACCATAACTGGTTAACCATAACCAAAATGTGGGAGTGGCTTGGATGTGCCCTCCAGTGCCATCCCTGACTACTCAACTCAAACATCTCCCCACTGGCCTTGGCTAACGGCCGCCACCACAGGGGACAGTGTACTTTCCGGATGGAAGCAAGGAATTGAGGTGCTGCCAGCTAGGGGACCGTGCATGTCCCTTCCCACCTTTGCAAGCACCCCTTTCCGGGAGGCTAACGCTGGTGCTTGCTGTGGCCTGCCTCTGCTCCAGGTGTTTCCTCCCTATCTCTTAAGGAGATGATGACTCTGACTATTTATTTCTTCAAAAAAACTCAATACAGCACTGGACCCATTCAAGAGTGCGACAAGAAACATAACTTAACTGAGAACCTGTCCCTCTGACCCTGACTTCCTACCAAGAGATCAGCCTAATTGTTAGAGACACTGCGAGGAAGGCAAAAACCAAAAACATTTTGATCCAATTAAGTTTTTTGCAAAAATTCCTTCCTGTCCCCAGAGGCAACCGGTTGGTACCCACAGTATACTGGGAGGGAGGGTTGGGGCTTGCTCATTCACTGCCGCGCTCAGAATGGAGCTGGAGGGGGCTCAGCGGATGGAAGGCCCAGCTCCCTCCCTGCTCAGCAGGGAGTGCAGCCTACTCTCCCCTTGCCCCATCCCTGCAAGGAGCACAACAAGAGGCCCTGGTGGCCGCCCTTAAGGCTGGCCCAGGGTCTTTCCCCATCGTTGACGAGGTGGAACATAGGTTCCTGCGTATGGGGTTATTTTGGCACAGAAGTGCAATGAGGCTGTGCCAGTTTGACAGGCCTATAAGGAAAGGAAAATGCAGTCAAGATGCTCTGTCCGCTAGCAACTTTAATAGGGGAGTAATGGTTTGGGGGAGGTTGGCGAATACACCTATATTTGTGGGGTGGTTGTTTGTTTGGGGGGGATGAAATGGGGCATAGGTCTGGCTCAGGAATCACTGGCTTTAGGGAGAGTTGAGGCATGCAGCTTGGGAGAATGGAACATGGGGCTGGCTTGTGTGGGGTGTTGCTGGCATGGGGATGGGCCATGGAACTGGTTTAGAGGGTGTTGCTGACTTGGGGGATTGGCCACAGGCCTGCGGGGAATGGGTCATGGGACTAGCTAGGGGAGGTTGCTGGCTTGGGGGGGGGGGATGGGCCATGAAGGTGGCTCAGGGGGCTCTGCTCTCTGGCTTGGGAGGGAGAATGAGGCATGGTTCTGACTTGGGGAGGAGTGGTTTCTAGCTCAGAGGGAAAGTAGGATACACTGGCTTGTGGAAAGTGGGATCCCTAGGTGGGAATGGAGTGTGGGGCTGACTCAGGGGGGGAGGTGTCACTTTTTTGAAGGAAGTGTCACTGGCTTGGGGAGGGGGAAATGAGGCTGCTAAGGACTCACCATTTCTCCCTGGCTGGGCTGGGGCTAGCTACAGTACTGGAGACGGCAGTTCTGAGAAAGCAGCAGTTCCTGCAAGCACAGACAGGGAAGGCTCACTGTAGGCTTCTCAACCAGGCAGTTAAGCTTAGTCAGAGACCAACCCAGCTCCATACTGAATATGTGCTGCAGTTTTGCGGGTCCAGTTTGATACCTCCGATATTACATTTTGGGGGAAATGTTGGGTTCACTTGAAACCCAAATGTACAGACCTAGTATTTGTGTTTCAAATATGGAAGAACAAAAAGGACTTTTTCTGGTTTATTTGTGTTTTATTGAAACCTGAATCACAGCCCTACTTTTATTGCCTGAGGTTTTCCAAGCGGTCTTAAGTAATTTGGACACCTAGGCCTGGTATATGCTAGGCCTTTGCCTCACGTTAAGACCTAAACAGTAAACACATTCAAGAAGGCCTGCATCAACACATAATTTTCTTTTAAACCAATTGAACTCCTGTCTTTACCTGGTTTGGTGTAACTGCTTGTGCAATTGACTTACTCCCAAACCTATATTTGGAAGTTAGGTCTGGTCCAAAGTGGGCCACACTCGGCCACTATTGATTCATTGATGGTCCAGCATCAGGCAAGTACAAGTGGTCTTGCCACTCCTGATCTCTGCTGGAAGCTCCTTGATTCTCACTAAATTAAATATCTGCACCTTTCATTTTAGAATATCTGAAAGCTGGCAATGAAATTTAGATCATGATAAGTATGTTTTGCAGTTGAATGAGAACGGCCTTTTCTCTCCCCCTTTAAATTTATCCAATTTGACCAAATGATATTTCTTTTTTATTTTCCCTCCTCTTGGGCTTTTTTTAACCCAGGATCATGGAATAGAAATAAATGTGGTTAAGCTGATTGTGAAAATTTGCCTAGAAGTGTCTATTGCTAAGCCTTAAATACTGTAAGCTGTTCTTATGTTTAATGCTAAACTTAGTGAAACTTTCATTAGCTATCAGCAGGGTTTTTTCTTCTTCTTTTAACTGACCCAGTTTTTAAATTCCTGTCAAGGGCTTGATGATAGGTGGAAGGATAGATGGGAGATTTTCAGAAACCAATCCAGCTCGTATCAGCAATCAAATTCAGCCCCTGCAGTGGGGATATCTTTAAGGTGAACTTGTGATGTGATGACAACTACAGACATCTGTAGTGACCATACAGTGACATCATATAGCTATTGAAGTAATTTGCCCAATATTGGTCTCTCTCAATTATCTACTGCTTCTAGATCATATAAATAGAAGCATCATAGTCAAGAGTTGGGAAGTTCTAGTACCATTATAGTCAGACCTCTCTTGGAGCATTCATTGTTCAGTTTGGGGGTCCACATTTAAAGGATCATACAGTCATAGAGCTGTAAGGGGCCTCAAAATCCATCAAGTCCAGTCCCCTGCATCAGTTCAGGATTCATCTATCTAAACTACCCACACAGAAAAATCTACCCAAAAAGAAACAAGGCCTCTAAAAATCTACCACAAGTAAAAACCAGGACCAGCCAGAGCACGCTGATGCCCTAAATAGCAGGGAAACATTTAATTAAAAGGAAAATCCAGATGTGAAACAAGTGAGCCAAACCCATGCTGAAGTGGAAGGTAAAAAACCTCCAGAGCCAACTGCCAATTTGCCCTTAGAGAAAATTCCTTCCTGATCCCAAATATGGGTGTAGGCAGGCAATGCCCTCCACACCATGCAGGGGTCGCTGGAGAGCCCTTTTGAGAATTAATTCACAGGCCCACCACATAAATACTTTCCTATAATACAGTGCTCTCCACAAAGCTTACTCCTAGTTTTGGTTATCTGGCCTCCACCTCCCCTTACAGCCCACCTCCCCAAGCCTCCAAAGTCCATACACAGTTCTTCTAAGGCTTTGAACCAGGCTATTGTCCTTAGGCTGAAGTGCAGGGGACTGGACTAGGTGATCCTTGATTTCCCTTCCAGTCTTGTGACTCTGACTCGAGGCTTCCTTGTAAGAATAAGCTCCTCTGGGATCCCACCTGGAGACAACGCAGCGGAAATCCAGTTCAGAAGCCACAGGGGTTCACCACTACATGGAGACTTCCTCAGGCAGTAGCACTCCTTCCTCCGCTGTCTTGTCTCCAGATTGTGCCAGAGCGCCTCCAGGAGCTTCTCACACCAAAGTTCTCTAAGGAAAACTGCAGCAGCTTTTAAATAGCCAGCTAGGCATGTCCCAAATCCTTGTTATTAGGTGTCATCCTCCAGCCCTTTCTGCACCTGAACCATCATGGTGTGTGTAACAGCTTGGCAGTCTTGGGTGATGAGTTGTGACAGGATCAGGGCCCCAAAAGTACTCAGTAATGCAGGGAATTAGAAACGATCAGTTTATTTATATCAAAGTCTCTCATTTACTACTCTATGCCGGGTATGCAACCCCTCCAGCCCCCTTGGCTAACTAGTCCCCAGATGAGTCAAGCAGCAGTCCAGTGACTGGCAAATAACAAACAATCTTTACTTGCTCTCCTTTGTGGCAGTCTTCAAGCCTCCTCTCTGTGTAGAGCAGTGGTGAGAGTTCCTCCACTTCCAGGCAGCTTGGCCTCACAGAAACACAGGCAGCTACAGCAGAGCTCCTTTTTGTGCTGGAGCCCACCGCAGACTGAGGCATGGCCACCTCAACACGCTTATATGGCCATGCCCAGTTCTCAGCCACTTCTGTTTCCTGTTACCCACTTTGGGCCTTTCTTAAAGTACCAGCAGACGTGCCTAACTGCACTCTGTTACATACCTCTCCCCAAGGGGAGACAGTCCTATCTTTGATAGGACCGGCTTCTAACCCTTTCAACAGAGTGCAGATTCAAGTCCTTTAACAAGAATATAAATACAGTAACACAGTGCAGCAATATAATTTTGTCACTAACCAAATCAATCACGGTTTAGTCAGGGTCTAATAGCCCCAAAGTAGGGCTTTGACACCCTCCCTGCCTCCTCATCACCCCTTCTAGCTGGGCCCTTACTTAGGCCTTTAAGCATTGAACAATCTTATCTTTTCCCATACTGATTCTGGGTAGAAGTAATCCTCTACCCAGCCCTTATATTTAGCAATATCTCCCATCTCCATTGATCTTTACTCATTGGTTTTATTACTTAATAATTTGTGTCAGTCTTAGAGCCCTCGTTCAGGACTCTAGAGTGTTATGCACTGTACAAACACGTAATAACCAGCATACAATCTTGATTGATGATAATATACAATAGGGCTTAAGCCATATTCCTATGAACACAAGTTCCTCTAAGGCACTGTATGGAGGGGGAGGGGGAAGGAACTACCCTCAGAATAACCACAAAATGTACACACAGGTTTACAATTCTGGAGGTTGATCTCCCCTGTAGTTTCCTTGGGGGAATGCTTTGTGTGAACAGGTTTCTTCAAGGTAAAGTAGGATAACTAGCCTCTATTTAATCAAGGGCACTTTACACTGGGGTAATAGAATTTCTTAAGAATTTTTTCCAGTAAATGTTTGCAGGTGATGTGAATACCCTGAGGTAGTATTCGAGATATTCCCAGGATAATGTCAGAGGTTATGATGAGGTAAACTGTTTATGGGATTAATGCCTTAGGAATCTTATTCCATTGCACCATACTAGCTAGAATTTCCTGTCTTGTTATGGTGCAACTCAGGACACTTCCTGTTGTTTCAAACAATAATCTCAACAAACAAACAGTTATACACTTATTAAAAACGTATTAAACACTTATTTAAATACCTCCCGTAAAAGTTCAAGGTGCATACACCTTCTTTACCGGGGGGGGAGGGGGCTACGGGGAGGCTTGATCATGATTATATGATTCATTTCTAACATCGTAATTTAGAAAGGTAAAAAGAAAAACAGACAGAGGACACCAAGTCCCTGCTTAGCTCTACAGATTTCCTTCTAATTACCTCTAAATTCAAATGCATTTATCATCAGACTGTTCTTTGGTCTCCATCATATCCACTGCAGCTAAGTGTCTATGGAGTGGTAGTCACTTCTGTATTCATTTGTGTGTTTGATCCTTTGTTTCAGGTGGTGGGTGGATGATTTGGGATTTCATTATTTAGGTATTTTGGAAGGAAGGAAGACCACCAAATAGCCACCAAATAGCCCTGCCCGAATCCGAGCTTCTCTTCTACTCATAGGCATAACCAAGGGAAGGCCAGGGCACCCTCACCCTACCCCCGATCTTCCCTAGTTGTGCTCCCCCAACAAAGGAAAGTACCCACCCACCCCCATCTGAAAGACCTTGGTTCCTCCACTGCTTCTACTTACACTTGTGTTGGAGCTCAACCATTTCCTATTCCCTGGTGCTGATGCTCTCAAATATCCAGTCTTAGGCCCTTTTCACACGAGACACCCCCCACCCTCCACCCTGCCAATGCAGATCTGCGGGTGGGCATGGGGGGGAGGCCTGCATGACTGCCGTGGTCAGTGGGTGGGGGTGCATGCATGTTCCTGTGCTCCACCCATCACCCACGCATAGAGCAACCGGCAACGATGGCAATTGCTCCATGCATGAGGGTAGGTGGAGATGGGTGTGTGTCCATGTAACGTCTGCTCCCCCACCTCACACACTCTGCAGCGTCTCCCCCCCACCCCCCACACTGTGGCCCATTTGAAAAGGGCCTTAGACACCAGTAAGCCAATAAAGATTGTTCCATTTTACATCAGCTCTGGACTGGGCCTCATGTTTGTGTTGTCTTTGGAAGGTCTGTCCAAGTACCCTATATTTCTTATACCTCAAAGCGTAGCCTCTTAAGCCCGTTTCTCCTTTGAGAGCATCTTCCAGCAGTTAGGTTTGTGACAACTTGGAGATCACACCTCTGATAAATCCTTGAAGGCTTTATTATCATGAAATAGGAATGAAAAAAACCCTGATTAACAACCCGAGTCTTGTTTCATTTTTAGCATTAATCTTTCCTAATTCTTATCTTAGGCCATTGACTTTGTGTTGACCATGACACATCTGGGGGAAATTAAATCCTATTGTTTTATCTATGCTAACAGTGGAATATATGAGGCAATAAATAGCGTTTTCAGGTGATTAAATACTGAAGCAAAGTCTATTTTAACTCCAGGAACATAAATCCTAATAGAAAGACCTAGTCCTTTTAAATCTGACCACTCTGAACGTTGTGAAAGGGATTTAATCAGAATTCTTGGATCCAAACTTGACCGTATGATTTTATTTTGGGTTTTATCTTAAACCTGAAGGGCCCCAAGTTTCTGATCCCATTCAGAGAGGGTTGGCATTTCACAAGTCTTCCATTAGTTTGGGTCCAAATCTCATGAGGGAAAGTTGCATTTTGTGGGTCACTTGAATCATATTCACACCCCTTGTCTAAAACTAAAGCTCCAAACAGCCTGGGCCCTGCATATCTAAGTACTGCCTCCCCCCTTATGTCTCTCATGGCCTCTAAAGGGCATTTTCACACAAGACACTCTCCACCCACTATCCACCCAGTACCCACCCACTATACATGTTTCAGGGCTGCAGTGTTGCCCTATGGGTGCCCTGTAACATGTATAGTGGGTAGAGAGTGTCTTGTGTGAACAAACATGCCCTAAGATCAGCCAGGAGGCAGAGCATTCTCCTGCAAATTCCAGGTCTCTTTGACCCGGGCAGGCAGAGAGGTATTTTCAAGTGACTATTCCATGGCTTTGGAGCTCCCTACCCATAGAGGATCACCTAAGCCCTGGGCTAAGTGTCTTCTGGAGGCAGTGTAGATCTATTTATTTGGCCAGGCATTTAACAGGCAGGGACTACGATATGGAGGCGTGTGTGTGTGTAAGGATATTTTATGTTGTTTTTAACCCCATTTACTTATTTTACCTTCCCCCTGATTTTAACCCCATTTCCTTAGCCTGTCCCTGTGCCATGATGAGTGAAACAAAGGGTATTTTCAGACGATACGCGGGCCGTTGGCCCCGTACCGGCACCAACGGCTTCGTTCCCCGCCGGGGTCACCCCGTAACGGCACAACAGACGTGCCGGGGGGATCCCGGTGGGGAAAGTGGGAGGGGCCGGGGCCGCGCGGCGCAACGTGCGGCCGCACGGCCCCGCCCCCACCATGCACCCCACCGCCCACCCTCCGAGGAGACGGGCTGGCAGCGGGGCCAATGCGGCCACCACGTCCGGCCGATCGTGCCACGGCCCGGGATCCCGCCGGGGATCCCGGGCCGTGGCACGCGGCCAGACGTTACTTTTCCTTGGTCACGGCCCGGGGTCCGTTTGACCACGCTTCCCGGGACCTTCCCCCGGCTAGCCCGGGAAGCGTGGTTCAAACGAACCCCATGTGGGGATTGACCGTGGCCAACATCTGGCGCGCCGCGAACAGACGTACGGGACACGGTGACCACAGGTGGGTATTCACCGTGGTTCACCGTGGGTACTTTCAGACATGACTCTAACCACCCTTTAACCACCCTTGGTGGTTATTTATGCATGTTGCAGGGCTGTATTGGTGCCCTATGCAGCCCTGTAACATGCATTAATAACCACCAAGGGTGGTTAAAGGGTGGTTAGCGTCATGTCTGAAAGTACCCCGTGGTTCACCGTGTTCACGTAACGTCTGAAATCACCCATCGATGAAAGGATCAGGTTCCACGGAGGGACACCATTATAGAAGAATTTATCTGCAGGACAGCACACGCAGCAAATGTGACTCTGCAGCCCTAGGAGCTGAATCTTGAGTGTGACATAGGTGTATCCTCTCAATAAAGTTCTTATTTCTGAATCCAACCTGACTACAAAAGCTCTTAATGAAACGGTCCCGAACTATAGAATGCAAAGGGGTGGGGGGAAAATAAGAAAGAACAAAGCACATTGTTTAAAGGAGAAACGTATGCTTTCCTTCTACTGCTGGTTTAAAAAAACGAGTGGTTTTTTTTTTTTATCAGACTAGCTGGTAGGGATGGGACTCCGAGTGGAATTTTGTTTTCGGGGTTGCTTTTTTTTTAAATTTCAGTTTTTTCAGATTTTTTACATTGATTCTCTCCCCCTCCATCCCCCCCCCCGGGTTTTTTTTTTTTCTTCTCATTGACTTCAATGGATTTTCTCCCATTGAAGTCAATGAGAACAAACTGGGTAAAAAAATCAATAAAAATGAAACACCAGAACCAAAAAAGAATCACAATTTTACTTTATTGTTTTAAAACTGAAATGGCCATTTTTGGCTTGTTTTGGTTCTGTTTGGAACCAAAATTCCCACCCCAACTCGGCGGTGCTCCCGTTTCGATGATGAAACGTATTTCTGTAACCAAGTAAAAAAGTGGGGCAAGTTTAATACTCTCCCATAGGGAAGGCCGATACTGAAATAAACTAATCCATTTAGGGGTCGAATTTGATAATGAGTGACTTTGATGAGAATGCCCATGTGCTTAAGTTGTAGCTCGTACAAAAGTGCTTTTGCAGATCAGAATATAACACTCAGTATTTTAGATCTTCAGGGACTTACAATATAGCGCCCTGCTTGGACTGAAAATTCCTCATGTGGTTGGGTTCTTCTGGGATTGCCTTAGCCTAGCCCCACACTAGACAAGACAGATCCCCATGTAACTCTGCGATGTCACAATGCTCCAAAACAAGGTGAAGGAAATCTTCTGTCCCTTTATTGTATTATGACGTCATGGTTGTCAGGCCCCTACCTTGAATCTCCTGGCTCAGGGTTCCTGGAGTGGTGGTCAGTCAACTTATGCTACTACTTTGACCTGCTGCAGGCCCAGCCACTCCCCCTGTTCTGACCTAGCCACGCCCCATCATCATTCCAGGAACATTGGGTGAAATAAATTATGACAAGGGTCTACTATTTATTTATTTCAGTATGTATCCCATCCTATCCCTTAGGCTCAGGGTGGATGACATTTCAAATTATTAACTTTAACATGTAACTAAACTACTAATCTTCACAACAGCCCTGTGAGGTAGATTAGGTTGAAAGATCTATGATGGGCCCAAGATTACCTAGTGAGTTTATGGCTAATGCAAGTCTTGAACCAGGGGCCACCCCCTACATTTGGGACCCAGTAGTGTACTCTTAACCACTACACCACCATGGCCTGCCAGGGCTGTGCACTCAACGTAACATCACTTTCAGGGTCACTAGATGTAGGTCTGTTGCTGACCTCGGTCAGATGTGGTCCCCTGGATGATTCCAGGCCCACAACTTGGGCCAAAGGCTGCTCAGGCAGGACAAAGTGGGCCAGTGCATTTGTTTGTTCTGCCATCCCTGCTGCAGCGTGGGGGCCACCACTGCTGGCTACCATGACTACCCGTTATTGGCCAGCTTGGCTGCCCCATCTACTTGGCAGATGGATGCTGCAGCTGCACTCCCACCTGGGGTTGCCCCATACAACATCATGGAGTTGTGGGCAGCAGCCTAGAGTGGCAGCTGGTCCACCCGCAGCTCTATGATACAGGGGAGGAGGGAGGACACTGTATGGGCAGACTGTGGGCCATAGCAGCTGCCAGGTCCATTTAAAAAGGACACCAGCATGACTGCAAGTGGACAGACACAGGGGGTGCATCTCTGGACTTGCCCTGGGGTTGCACACCCCACGTCCGTCTAATGGCATCCATTAAAATCAAGAGGATTTTCAATGTCTTTTGTAGAGGGAAACATCTAATGCTTTTTTTTTTCTTTAGCTGATTATTCTTTATTCAGTCTTATGTTTCCCAGGTTTTACTCATTATTTCTGGAATTTGTACCTGTGAGTCCTCACGTTCATTGTGATAGCAGATACGAGCTACAATCCAGAGGTTCTGATGATTTCCCATAATGATTTTTCATTCATTGTAAGCAGTACACTGTTCTCTTTGTAAAGTGCTCCAAGGACTGCTCTTTGACTTTCAACTTTATTGGCTCTGTTACTGAATTTTCCCTAATGGTTTTTTCTGCTTTGTTTCAGGAGTTTTCATTCCTTTTATGCACCTCTAAGATTTGTGGAGCAAACAAATCCTTTTTCTGGCCTGGTGCTTGCCTTGCAAATTGCAAAGCCTCTGCGGGGATGTCTGATGTCTGTAAAAGTGGCCATTGTAGTCTGATAAGTTTACTTAGGACAAAAGCAGGAACAACTCACCTGCAGCATGACCCACAAGTCATTTAGCACCTTTTCTCACCCCAGTGCAAGTCCCATTCTTCACCTCTATGGGACACAAACCAGAACTAAGACAGTGGCGTCCAAACTTTTTTTGTTTATATGACCCCATTTCATTATCAAGTATTTATATAGCACAAGCAGTGTGCCTGGTGCTTTACAAATATTAAATATAGCCAAGATCTCTGTCCTGAGGGGCTTACAGAGGGGCTTAAGCCCTGAGGGGCTTAAGAGAGATGTGGGGAGGAAGAGGCGAGGGGTGGGGAGAACAGAGGGAGAGACAGGGATACATTCATGAAAAGGTCACAGGTGCACCTACCTAGCTCAGGGGTGTAGCTATCATAGGGGCAGGAAGGACATCACATTTATCCCAGGGTCCAAGCTGGGGATGGGTGGGGAGGGAACATAAATCTTGTTCTGTTGTGGCGTGGCCGGGTGGAGAATGAACTAAGTGGAAGCGCCCACAGCTCGCAGTGTCCGTGGACTCGCCCTGCCAGCAGCATAGACTGGAGCAAGTACTGGTGGCGAGGCAGGTGGCTCATCAGGCACCTTCAGGTACCTCCAGGGCTCTGGTGCAGCAAGCAGAGGGAGGGGGAGGTACTGGGGGAGGGGGGGGAGAAGGGAATGGAACAGGGAAGAGGATGGTGATGGGGGGGGTACAAGTCCATTTCTTGCACCTGAACCCATTCCAACCTAGCTGCGCTCCTAGCTTAGCTTAGTTATACAGGGAAAGGGGGACCTTGGGTAAATCTGGAGGTGTATTAAAGGGACGAGGAGTTAGGAAAATCCTGGAATAAATATATTCCCATGGCTCCAGGCGGCAAATAGGACATGCAAAGTCTATCAAATATCAACCCAGATTGTAATACCATTCACAGATAGTGTGGCCCCACCTTGGGTCCCATTAGCTCAGGAACCTTGGTATGAAGTTGTAACTGCTGCCCTAAATATTTGGAGGATCACATCCCCAATTTTTCAATTTTGGGTAGATGAGGGACCCAAAGGCAGAGTTCTGAAAGTCAAAAATGATACATAAGTTGCAATCCTCCATCAATTGAAGTTGGTGGCTTTGCACCCATTTACTTTAATGGAGGACGTATGGACTGTACGGCATTGACTTCCATTCATGGGAATTCCATTCCTGAGAGTCATTTTTTCCTATTAAAATGTATCTCCTTTCACATTTTATTTGACTTATTTTTATCATCTTATGATCTGTGCCGACAGCAGCACTTGTCAATCAGCCATATATAGTATCCCTCATTAAGTAACTCACCTGGGGAAATAAAAAACATATCAAGAAAAGCACAAAATGTTGAAAATAAAAAGCTGGTTCCAAAGGGCAATGCCATTATTGCATAAATGTTTGAAAACATCTCTTGAATTTGAAAATAATATTTTCAGAAGTTCATGTAGATATTGCCAACACCAGGGGTGATGCTAAGATATATATTTTTTTAAGATAAAGAGGTGGCCAAGACTAATGTCGAGGGAACCGGGATTTTGCAATCCATAATGGGTTATTTTATTTAATTCATTTATTTATTATAAAAAATTTCTTATCCCTCCCCCTCCTGCCAAAAAGCAGCTCGGGGCGGCATACAATATAAAAGCATAAAATATACACATAACTTAAAACAAACAACAATAAAACCTATTTTAGTTGGACGGGTTGTCCTAGTGCCGTCTGCACTAGCCTGCTTCACCCCTGGACTGGCCCATCCAGCTAAAGGAGCTCCACCTGATGTGGAAGCATGGTGCCCTGGTACATCCCAGAGCACCACCTGCGGAGCAGATCAGCACCAGCCAAAGGCAGAGTTGTTGTCCATCTGCTTGGCGGGACCCCTGCTGCAGCTCTGCTTTCAACTGGCCATTGCTCTGGGTAACACCATAGACTGTGATCCACTAACCACTTACTCCAGCGTAGCCTCATTGAAGTCCTTCACACTACTCTGGAGCAAGCGGTTTGTGGATCGTAGCCATAGAGTTTCAGGCACCAGCCTTAGCCTAGAGTGTTGGGTGATCCACGTGCAACTCTGTGGTGCGGAGGGGCCACCGTGAGGGTGGGCTGCGGCAACTGCTGGTTCCATCTAAAATGGACCCAGGTATGATTGCAAGCAGGTAGAGTCTGGGGTGCACCTCCAGGGTCAGGCAACCTCTGCATCCATCGCTTCACACCCAATATGAAGTTATTCTACTTCTCTGAGTGGGTTAGTGGAAAGGATAGCAGGAAATATTTGGAGAATGCACCTACTACCCTTTGGCATCATCCCTCACCTGCACTAAATGCTCATGATGGCAGTATGGAATATTGACATTTTGGACTTTTAAAATGTTTCACAAAACTTGGGAAACTATGGGTAATTTCAGACATTACGAGATCACAGTCAACCACAGTGAACCACAGTCAATCCCACGGTGGGGCCAAAGAGTCCTGAACGTCTGATCGGCAACATCCAGATGTTCACCACAGTCAATCACCCATAGGGGTCAAATCCAACCATGGTTCTGGAGGTCGGGACAGGACCATCCCTGGAATCATGGCCAAAGCAATTCCCACCTGGAAACCACCAAACATAACAACTGAACGGCAAGGAGGAGGAGGAGGAGGAGGAAGAAGAGGAGGAGGAGGAGGGCACCCATGGGAGATGGAGGTACCAGCAAGGGGGGAAATGGGGGCACAACAAGGAGACCCAGGACCTCATCAGGATCTTGGGGCTCCCTGGAGCACCAGGTGGAGCTAGCCATGAACAAAAGGAATGAGCACGTGTTCACAAAGATCATGCTGGACATGGGAGCAGCTGGGCACCACAGGACCATGGACCAGTGCTGCTCAAAGGTCAAGGAGTTAAAAATGGGGTACAAGGCCATAAAGGACAATAACTGGCGGTCCGGACATGGACTAAGGACCGCCCCCTATTACAATGCCCTTGACCGCATACTACACATGAAGGCCTCCATAGTCACCCCACGGCTCATGGGGAGCGCAATGGTCCAGGGCAGGGAACGGGCCAAAGTACCCCCACCTATGGCAGCCCCACATGCAGGCACCAATGCCGGGGACCCAGCCCCCCAAGTGAAATGTCCCGGGACCTTAGGGAACAGCAGGCCCCCCTCGCGAACCAGCACTGGGAGCCTGCACTTGCAGGCTGACTCGGGCAGATACGAGACTGGCACACTGGTCACCCTCAGCCAGTGGACGCAGGGGGACCACAGCCACACTGAGGGGCCAGCCTTGGAGGGATCCGAGATGGACATAGAAAGCAGACAAATGGCTGGGTCAGACCACAGACCATAGGGGGAAGGCCAAGGGTTGGGGGGGGCACAGGGTGTGGGCCCATCCCCATGGCTCCCAGGAACCAGGGAACATGGGAAGGGGCTGGGGTGCATAGGGGCCCACTCGGACACAGAACAGGGGGGGCAGGCACAGCAGACCGGAACCCGGTGCCAGAGGGAGGGGGGATGGTGGGATGGGGACCAAGCCCTTGCAAGGGTAACGCAACCCCCCCACCTCTGTTCCCCAACAGGTGCACATGCACCCTGCCAGATGGGACTGCCAGGGAAGGGGCACAGGGGGGAGCAGCCACAGAAGCAGTCAGAGGAGCAAGGTGAGGTGCCGTGGTAGGGGGGGCACAAGGAGGGTGCACAGAGGGGGAGGTCTTTGGCTGCCAAGCCACCGGGGGTCCAACCACACACACCCCAGCACTGCTCCAGGACAGGTGGCATGTGACCGCACCCGACTAACAGTATCCAATCCACTCCCAAACAGGGCACCCAGCTGTACCCCCACCAGCTAACCCTGTGCCCCCAGCACAGCAGATGCGGGAGCACAGGGCACAGGTATGATGCCAGAGGGAGGACCTGGTGGAGGACACCGTCCAGACCAGCACAGAGCAGGGTGAGCGGATTATAGCGGACATTGACCATATGGAGGCGGCCACGGAGTGGGCTCTTCAGCAAGTGGAGGCCAGGGACTGGCACCAGGAGGCGGAAATGCACCAGGAAAGGAGGAAGGAGCACTGGGAGCACACCAGGGAGTTGGAGGTGTTGGGGCTGCTACACCAAGCCATAGATCGCCTGGGAGTGGCACACGCGAGGAAAATTGACAGGTCACCAGACATGGGCACCTCCTTGCTGCTGCATGCAGGGACCATGAGTGCTTACATCATGGCGGCCGCTCCCCACGGCACCTTACCAGTCCCAGTGCCTCAACCAGCCCCCACAGCGCCCCCACCTCCCCCATCAATGTCCTAGCCACCGGCATGGTCGGTGGGACTGGTCTGGAGGTATGGCACAGGTACAGCACCAGAGGGAGAACCTGGCGGAGGACATCATCCGGACCAGCACAGAGCAGGGTGAGTGGATGATAGTGGCCTTTGACCATATGGAGGTGGCCATGGAGAGGGCTCTTCAGCAAGTGGAGGCCAGGGACTGGTGCCAGGACAGGTCACCAGACATCAGCACCTCCTTGCTGCTGCATGCAGGGACCATGAACGCTTACATCATGGTGGCCACTACCCCCAGCACCTTACCAGTCCCAGTACCTCAACCGACCCCCACAGCGCCCACCACCACCAATGCCCTAGCCACCGGCATGGTCAGAAGACCTGCGCATCTGCCTCCCTATCCCACCTGGCCTCCGGAGGCAGCAGCCACTCAGGGGGGGCCCCTCCGGCACTGCCCCCATCCCCACCACACAGGACGTTCCAGACCCTGGACCCTGAGGCCTCCCAGGACACGGTCGGGGAGACCGACAGCAGGGGTTCTCCACATTCACATACAGTGGCACGGGTCCCAGTGGGCACTGGTGCATGGGGAATGCCATTGCTGCCCCATTGGTCTCACAGATGTTGTGCAAGACACAGCAGGCTCCGATCATGAGGGCCAAGGTCTCCACAGCAAAGTCCAGCTGACTCTGCAGCTCTGCACCTCCAGAGCTGCTTGAAGGCACCAAAGGCCCTCTTGACCACCGTCCTCGAGACGCATAGCCGGGAGTTGAACAGCACCTTCACAGGGTTCCTGGGGACCAGGTATGCTTTCATGAGCCAGTAGAGGAGGCAATAGGCTGGGTACCCCAGGATGCAGGGGGCCTCAGCACCCCCTCAATCCTGGAAATCCTCATGTTGGCAAAGTCCACCCTGTACATCGGGGCAAAGAGGGATGAGATGGTCAGGATCCAGGCATCGTGACTGCAGCCGGAGTGGCCGGTGAAGATGAAGTGGCCCCAGTGATCCACAACCGTCTGGAGCTGCAGGGAATGGTACCTGTGCTGGTTGATGTATTCCACCGCCTCCCCATTGGAGGGGCAGAGGATCTCGATGTGGGTACCATCCACAGCACCCAGGTAGTTGGGGAAGCTGCCAGCCTCAAAGCCAGACATCACGGCTCCCTGGTCCATGAGCTGAGTCACCTGGTCCATGAGCATGCCCTACACTGCCTCGCAGAAGTCCTGGAGGATGCCCGTGACAGTTCTCAGTCCAACACCGAAATGCTGCACCATGGACCAGCAGGAATCAGGTGTTGCCAGTGCCCAGACAGCCATGGCAACGCGCTGGACCACAGGTATGGGGGTGTGCATGGGCGTGCGTTTCCACTCCAACCAGGGCACCAGCAGCTCTGCAAGGTGCAGGAGGCACCGCCTGTCCATGCGGAAGTGTGCCCTCCATGCTGCATCATCCCACCAAGCCAGATCCCCGGCCCACCATTCCTGTGCCCTCTCCGTGACCCATAGCTGCCATGGCATGGGCATTGTGAGCATGATAGCTCATCCCATGGGCACCTGGCACCAGTGCTGTCGACCGGCTGCCTCTCGCAGTGCAGCTAGGTGCCCTCGGGCAAGGCATAGGGCCCGTTGGTATGCCCCACCCGCCCGCAGGGCCCTGAGCCCACCCAGGGAGCGCCAGCACCCATGGTGGGCACACCGAACAGCTGCTGCACTCCTGGCCAGGAACTCCTGGATGAGGGCTCCCAGGTGGAACAGGTCAGTGGTGAGACCCATGAGGTCGGTGTGCGCCAAGTACCACTCTGCATATAGGGCCACATGCTGCCAACATGCAACCCTCTGGTTCACGTCCATGGTGGAGCGTGCTGATGGTGCCGTCGAGTGTGTGGCTCTCCTGCCCGTGTCCCAGGCCTGCCCCTGCTCCATGCCCCGCCCTGGGGGAGGGCAGCGCACCAGTGTGGGCCAACCTTGGCCACCCTCACCTGCCCGCTCCTCCACCGGCTGGCCTGTGGTTGTGGGTGGGAGCTAGGGCACCCCCACCCCTGGGTGCACCTGTGCTCCCGGCATGGGGCCTTGTGCCCCGGGCCCGCATATGCATGTCTAGTCGTTCCACAGCTGCTTGCCTGTTTTCATCACCTCCCTGCTATCAGTGCCTGATGTACAGCCTCAGCGCTTGGTTCATGCAGCTGTGCTGGGTCTGCACCCCACGCTTCACTCGCTAGCCATCCCATGTTGTGACCTGCGGCCTGATCAGGTGTCCTTGGAGCTCCCCTGCTTCCCTTCCCATCCCACATGGGAACGGGGGGCCCCTTGCTCCTTGCTGTTTGGACCCTCTGCCTACTGGACCATGGCTGGCTCTGCTACCCCAGGGCTCCCGCGCCCTGGATCGCCTGGCACCCTCCATAGCTGGACCTTCTGTAAGCCTATGACCCTCTGTGACCTGTGGCATTCCCCGGCCATGCAAATGCTCCTGTGCTGTCCTGACACCCTCCCTGCTGCCTGTGCAATTCTGAGCTCCGGGCTTAGGTACTTTGGCTATGAGGCAAGTGCACGTGAGTGCCTGTTGGAGCTTGGGTACCTGCCATGGCCCCCTACTGCTGACTATGCCTTGCCGGAGCCGACCAGACCGGAGTTGACGGTGCTGACTGGTGTGTGGTCTTGAGCTGATGTTCAGGTGGGGCTCGCCATGGTGGATATATTTGAGGCCTACTACCTCATTGCCCACCACATGGCAGGGTTGGGCTAACACTGGGGCATGCTTCAGTGGCCCCACTACGTGCATCTGGTGGGCCAACCTGTCCCGGGCCCCTTCGTGACCCCCTGAAGCTGGCTGTGAGGCCCCCTGTGTTTTTGGTGCCATGGATGACAGCCCCACTGTGTGCTCCCTCCACCCCCCCCCCACCAGCTCTGTGCACTGGCCGCTCACTCCTTGCTGTTCTGACCTTGCGACTGCTCTAGGAAATTTGGTTGCCCCTGTTCTTCTCACCTGTGTCGCTGTGTTCCCTCCATGGGCACGCTCTGGCCTTCACTGTCTGTTCTGTTCCCCTCCATGGCTTCCCCCCTCTCTTTGGCTCGTTCCTGCTGCCTGACCTCACTACCGGCCCTACTATTGGTGTTGTCATCCTGTGTCTGGCCGCCCGCTCACCTGTGTTCGTGACCTGCCCCCACAATGCCCCCGTGTGCCTCGTTCACTGTGCGGGACTTGGGGGCCCTGGATAGTGCCTCCCACCTTCCTCCTGGGGAGGAGGGGCTGCATGTGCTGCTCGCCAGTTCCTGCTCGCCTCCATCCCTGGCCGTGCCTTTGCATCAGCATGAGGGATCTCTGCCGTCTGGACCTGCCTCGGACCGCTCCGGTGCCTTCCCCGGCTTGGTTGCCCACCCCTGCGACTGTGCTCCATCCCTGTGGGGGCCCCTATGGCTTAGGGTGTCTATGTTGCTGTTAGGTGTCCTGTGCTGTCAGTGGGGTTCTGGGTGCCTGTCAGTGAATCCTGGTCTGTTCCCGGTCCTGTCCCCTCCACTTCCTTGGCCTGGGGCACACACACCCCGACCATGGTGCTGTGTGTGTTGGCCTTTCCTCTGTGCTCCCCCCTTCCATCCTTTCCTGTTCGGGTGTCTAGGCGCCTGGGCGTGTGTTTGTGTTTTGTGTTCTGCCTTGTCCGCGGCTTCCCTGTGCCTTTTGTGTGTTCCGCCTCAGTGGCTCTTCTCCCTCCTCCCCCTTCCTTCCCGTTTTCCTTGTGTGGGCATTGCCTTTTGGTGATTGTGACTTTGTTTGTCCTCAGTCGACCATGTCTGCATCCCGCCCCGGTGTCTTCTGGGTGTTTTGGCCATGGTCCAGAATCAGCATAATGTCTGATGTGCTGCCCGGGGCCGTGGTCCATCTGTCCATTTCCTTGCTGTAGTTCCGCTCTCGTCATGTCTGTTTGGGGTTTTCCTGGACCACAGGAGGGGGTTAGTCGGCTCGCAACGGTTGGGAATCCACTGTGGTGACCCGGGAGTGCGTAACGTCTGAAATTATCCTTTGAAATGTCCAAACAACAACAAAGAAATCATGATCTTTCAAATGAATTTTTCAATTGAAATTTCATTTCAATGAAATATTTTGTACCAATTCTACTTTGAAGGGACAAAGAAGAATTTAGTTTTAGTCCCAGCTCTGATATATAGCACTGCTGGCGCTATATAAATGTTTGTTAATAATATAGACTTGCAATGTGAGTTATCATGCTAACTTCTCTGTGCTTCACTTCCCTCTTTGGAAAAGAGGAATGGTGAAAATTATCTTTGTCACAGATGCAGCTTGACAAATGTTTGCTAATTTTCTTGCATTCCTCAGAGGAATGTGTAAATATTTCTCATTCTTCACCAGGTTAGGTTGTGGTTTTTTTTTATGAAGGCTATGTCTTTTCTAGGTCTACGTTTTGACTTTTTCAGTTACTATTCAAAGTTGATATATCCTTGTTGTCTTGTTTTATCAGTTGGGTTGCTGCAAGCACCAGATGGGCATTCTTTCAGGCTTTTAAGTTTAAATCCAGGTACATGTTGCACAAGTCAAGTAATCAAAGAGTTGCAAGTGTATAGATTATTGTAAGATTATTGGTGCAGTCCTCATTTAGAAGGCAATAGGACCTGGGATTGACTTCCATGGAGTCAGGATTGTGTTTGACATCTCTAAGGATGCTATTGTACACTGGTCATTAGAAGAAGGTTTTTAACCATCATAGGGTATTTTCAGATGTTACGGACTGTTTGACCTGCCACGTTGAACCCTAGACCAGGATCCATCTTGGATCTTGGTTCGTGATCAGACCAGCCATCCTTTAGATGTGCCAGCCTGATCGCTAACAGGGATCGGGGAGGGGGCGGGGCTACGTAGGGTGGGGGCGGGACTGCGCTGCACGATGTGCTGCTGCACAGCCCCCCCCCAAGCTCCCTCGGTTGTCCGACCTCGGGGAGACAGTCGGGCGCAACGGCCAATGCAGCCAATGTGCCCAAACCTGTACCACGGTCGGGGCCACGATCCAGGATGGGCCAAAGGTAACAGACATTACTTTTGGCCCATCCCGGATCGTGGCCAGTCTAACCACAGTTTTGGCCCTCAGGCCAGCCTGAGGGCCAGAACCGTGGTCAATTGAATCGCATTTTGAATTGCATTTTATTGCGTGGTTGAAGATCATTGCAAATGACAAAGAATACAATACAATAAATAAGCAATATAAGATACAAAGCAATTATAAAACAATCATACTGTCATACCAACATTACTGATACCCAAGAACCAGCAGTGGCAAGACTACTAATACCCAAGTTACTTTTATACAGTTAATGGGCTAAATTTTAAAAACTGACTTCGGAGATAGACTGCCCTCAACAGAAAGGAGGCTACATTTTGAATGATTATTGAATCAGTGCTATCCAGGAGAACTGCTAGTAGTACGTGGTCTGCTCTACCTGGGAACTTCCTGGTGGTAGTTTCTAGAAACTCGTGGCATGGGCCATTGTACAGATGACAATGCAAGACTATATGCTCCACTGTCTCTATGGATAAATTATCAAAGGGACAGAGTCTGTCTATGTATGGAATACCCTGGAAC